>CAUYQV010060296.1:0-32000 GCA_963574575.1 Galagoides demidoff
AGGCGCCTGTGGTCCCAGCTACTTGGGAGGCTGAGGCAGGAGACTTGCTTGAGCCCAGGAGTTGGAGGTTGCTATGAGCTGTGATGCCATGGCACTCTACCCAGGGGGATAGCTTGAGGCTCCGTCTCAAAAAAAAAAAATGAAATTGAAATGACACCCAAATAGAGAGCAAGTGGTTCAACCATTTTCTCCCATATCTCAGGGCTGCAGTGCAGAGGAGTGTTTGTCACCTTACACATTCCCCTTGGGTGGAATTTGCCACCTTTAGTGATTTGCTTTACATATGGCAATCCTATTCAACAACTTTCATGGCATAAAATGTAGGACTCATCAGGATAGGAAAAGATCTTAACAGGATAAAATAAATAACAAGTCCTACCTATGGTCCAACAAACAAACAAAACTGCACGAAATAATCCATCCCATCACTCTATGGTATAATCAAGAGTCCTCCAAAGGACACCAAAGCTTTTTGTCCCAGGCTTTGGCATCACCCTGCTTCCTGCCACTCCCCATGCACCCAGTACCCCTGGTGAACAGCTGCCCCAACATCCACTGTGAGCTCTTTCTGTAAGTCTGAAAGATCCTCTCCAACTTCCTAGCCATGCCCAACAAATCTCTTCTATCCACACCAGGGGTCACTTTCTGACAGAGTCCATTCCCAGGCAATAGCCCCCCAGCCCTGTTCCCCCGAGGTACTCGCTTACAGAAATACCCTTCTCCCAGTGTCCCAAAACTATTCACTGTTCATCTCCTCTTGGACTGTGGCCAAGGGAGGATGGAGAAGGTAGATTATTCCTCTTGGAACCCGTGTACCTAGCACAGAATGCGGCATGGAACAGTAGTTAATAAATACTTGTCGAATGAATGAATGACTAAAAGAAATGCATGAATGAATATGACCTAGGGGCTTTAGGAAATGCCACACGAATTTATTGTGTTTTGTGACTGCCAAAAAATGCTAATACCAAAGGCTTTGGCTATCCACAGAGGTTCATTGACAACTTTATGATTTTCATTTCTCTCTTATTTTTTAGGATTAAAAATTACACATAAAGTTGTAATGTAAATATTGAAATTAATTCCTTTTTTATTTGTAGATTAAAGTCAATGTGAATAGTCTCCCTTTATGTTTGCCATGCAAATTGCCAGTGATAAATGTCCTTATCTGGGCCATACAACAGTGAGTCGTGGTCACAGGTGGCACCTGTGTGACGCCAAGAGAAAAGCTGGAAGCCCCCTCCCTTCTCCACTGTCAGCATATTGTGATGCATTGCAGCTTACAGGTGCCTAGTAATGTGGATTTACTGATCATATGACCTAGTTTTAACTCCCAAATGAGCCATAGGGCTTTAAAAGATTCCTAAAAAGAAACCAGGTGTTAAAAATAATGCTAATAATACAAGCACGCCCAAACAAGATGGAGGCAGAGCAGATGTTCTGTATGGTATAAGTATAAGGTCTTTGTCAACCCCATGATGAGGTGAAAAACACCCATAATCTAATCAGATCTGAGATGAAGTTGGCCCTCAAATTGAAAAAATTCAAGAGACAATTTGAGACATGAGCTTCCAATCACTGCCATTTTAATGACAAGTCTGGCCTTGAGTGAACATCATATATGGGACTATCTGGTAAATGACAGAAGCCTCCAGAACAGAGTCCTTAACCATAAATAAATACATTGGATTACAAAGGAAAGCAACGACATCGAAATCATTAGCAAATTATTAAAACTAATTTGTAATATAGAAATTTATGTGCTTCTTAATAAAATCATTAAATAGCAAGATCCTGTAGCCGTCTAATAACCACAATCATTTCATGGTGCTGATGAGCATAAATAATGTTTCAAGACGTCTGCCACAATGGGAAAGTGATTCCCACTGGGGACAAAGTCACAGGTACTGTTAATACTACAGTGGTTCGTAATTAAAGGAAATGCTGTATTTCAGTTAGAGGCTAAGTGAAAAGGAAGATGTCACTTTTCCTCCAAATCACAGACCCTGTGAATTCTCCCCTTGAACCTCAGGTTAAAAACCCCTGGTCTAGGCTTGGCGCCCATAGTTCAAGCGGCTAAGGCGCCAGCCACATACACCGGAGCTGGTGGGTTATGAATCCAGCCTGGGCCTGCCAAACTACAAAGACAACTACAACCAAAAAAATAGCTGGGCATTCTGGTGGGCGCCTGTAGTCCCAGCTACTTGGGAGGCTGAGGCAGGAGAATCGCTTGAGCCCTGGAGTTGGAGGTTGCTGTGAGCTGTGATGCTACAGCACTCTACCCAGGGTGACAGCTTGAGGCTCTGTTTAAAAAAAAACAAACCCTGGTCTAGAGCAAAGCAAGGGCTATTGGTCCTGTCCCTTATAACCTTACTACCAGGTGTTCTGTTAAAAATCACTTTTTAAAAACTCATAACCTGCCTCCAACTGAATCAGAAATCACACATAATGACATTTATTACAAGCAGGCACAAAAA
Organism: Galagoides demidoff; assembly: GCA_963574575.1. NCBI lineage: Eukaryota > Metazoa > Chordata > Mammalia > Primates > Galagidae > Galagoides > Galagoides demidoff. The sequence goes on from CAUYQV010060296.1 coordinate 2,478, forward strand.
CAGTTATGTGATCTGCTCTTGTAAGTCAGTGAAGTTTCAAGTCTCTGCCCCTAGGCATGCCAACAAGTTCCTTCTGCGAAAGGTACACAGAACATAGATGTAACAATATTTAAGAGGCAGGATTCAACCAACCCTCCACTTAAAACAGGCACAATGTCCTCTATTGAGTGGCAGGCCACAGGAGTATACAAATCTGTGGCCTTGGGCACCACACCCCAGGGCATTTGGCCTGCCACATTCTTAGACTCCCTTAAGACAATGGTAAAGGTGTTGGGACAGTGTTTCTAGTCAATCTCCATGTCTTGAGTATCACTCTTTTTATCATGAATTCTTTATGCCAATTGGTGACCCTTCTGTTAAATGTGAATTTAGATAGCTAAGGTGTTGTGGTAGTGATCATGGGAATGTGGGTTTCTGATTTGGGCTTTTCAGATGCCCCTTAAGCAGTCTTCATTAGGGTATTTCAAATATTAACCCACCTCTTCTACAGTGTAGATTAAACAAAAATACACACATATGTCACACTATCTATACTAAAATACTTGGTTATTTGTTGTGTCCCTTCCAAATTCCTATGTTGAATCCCTCACCACCCTCCCAGTGTGACTATACTTGGAGACAGGGCCTTTAGAGAGACATAATTAAGGTTAAATGAGTCATAAGGATGAGGCCCTAATACAATAGGACTGACACCAGAGAGATCTCTCTGTCCATGCACTCAAGAAAGATCATGTGAGGACATATTAAGAAGGCAGCTGGGGCAGTGTCTGTGGCTCAAAAGGATAGGGCACCAATCCTATATGCTGGAGGTGGTGGGTTTGAACCCAGCCCTGGCCAAAAACGGCCAAAAAAAAAAAAAAAAAAAAAAGAAGGCAACTGTCTACAAAGCCAAGAGAGAGAGGCCTCAGCCGAAACCAAACATATCAAGACCTTGATCTTGGACCTTCAGCCTTCAAAACTATGAGAAAATAAGTGTTGCTTCAGCCACCTAGTCTCTGGCATTTTGTTATGGCAGCTGGAACCTACTAATTCATACTTTAAAGTACAGACAACATAATAATTGACTCAAATAACAAAAATAGCCATATATTCTCTCCCCCCCCCATATTAGCTATCTATTGCTGTATAACAGTATTGCCACAAATTTAGCAGCTTAAAACAATCCACATTTCTGTGGTTAAGGAATCTGGGTACAGCTTAGATGAGTCTTCTACTTAGAGTCTTATAAGACCATAGTCAAGATGTTGGCTGGGGCTGGGGTTTCATCTGAGGCTCAACTGGAGAAGGATCTGCTTCCAAGCTCACTGAAGTTGTTGGCAGATTTCAGATCCTTGTGGTTGTAGGACTGAGGACTTAGTTTCTTAAGGCTGTTGTGTAGAGGCTGTTCTTAGTTCCTTGAGACCACATATTATTTCCCAACATGGCTTCTTGCTTCCTCAAAGTCAGCAAAGGAGAGAGAGACTCCACTAAGACCACACTTTTATAAAATGTATCCTCATAATCACATATATACAGTAATCTTCGCCATATTCTATTGGTTGGAATCAAGTCACAGGTTGTATGCACATTCAAGGAGAGGGGCCTATGCATGTGCATGAGTACCGGGAGGGTGATCATGTGGTGACTTTAAAGGCCTGTCCACCAAACTCTCTACCACCATCCCTTAAATCTGTGTTGGCCATGATACTTCCTTTGGCCAATAATGTACCAATAAATATGACTGAAGCATTTGCATTAATCTGTATTCAGCATTAATACATTATTGGCCAAAGGAATATTGCCATTCTTGGAAACCTACTGACATGTGAATATGCCAGAGCTAGCCTGCTGAAAGATGAGAGACACATGGCCTGGCCACCCCAGCTTTTAGTCAGCCAACCTCCAGATATGTAAGTGAGACCATCTGGGACCAATTAGTTGCAGCCAATCTGCCAACTGTGCAGAGACACATGAAGGGGCTCAGGTGAGATTCACCAGCCTAGCCAGGTCCAGAAGAAGCTTTCAGCAGAATCATGAGCTAAATAAATGGTTGTTGTTTTAAGCCACTGATTTTTGGGGATTGTCTGTTACACAGGAATAGGTAACTGATACAGTTTAAGCTAACTGGAGTTGTATCTTTTACAGGCAACTAAACCAATCCAGGTCACATGTGTATCTCAGAAACTACCATTGTGACCAAGGGAATGTAATGCTTTGGCCAAGCCAGGATGCATGGCTCACCCTAAGAATTAGAGCAGAAATAGACTGCAACCAAACCATGTAGACTGAGATGGAGGAAGGGTGGTTTCCTACAGGAAAATTAAGGGACCGTGGCAGTTTCTAAGTATAGTCCAAATTCCTTAACACCTCTCCCATCAAGAGGTCAAGTCTATGTCTTCTGCTGTTATGAACTGAATTACATCCCCCAAAATTCATATGTTGAAGTCCTAACTCCCAGTGTGGTTGTATTTGGGAAAAAGGCCTTTAGGGAAATAATTAAGGTCAAACATTTAAGGTGAAAACAATAGAACTTTACATCTACAAAAGGTTCTCTGCAAGGTGTGGCTCCTAGCCATGTGCTGCTGCCACAATTTCCTTCCTGGCTAGAATGGCAGGGCTGGCTATGTGGATATGAGCTGTACAGCCACATGCAGCCCCACACTCAGAAAGGTCCTGTGTTTGTCTGTTTGTTTTTTGAGACAGAGTCTCACTTTAGCGCCCTGACTAGAGTGCCGTGGCATTATAGCTCACAGCAACCTCAAGTTCTTTGGCTTAAGTGATCCTCTTGCCTCCATTTTTCTATTTTTAGTGGAGACGAGGTTTCGCTCTTACTCAGGTTGGTCTCAAACTCCTGAGCTCAAGCGATCCACCTACCTCAGCCTCTTAGAGTGCTAGGATTACCGATCCCGCCCAGGGCCTTTGTTTAGTCCTCTGCTGTCACCATATTGACATTCTCTGTTGCTTGGGTTTTTGTTTTTTTTGAAATAGGGTCTCACTCTGTTGCCCCAGATGAGGCAGTGGCATCATCACCGCTCACTGAGACCTCATACTCCTCGGCTCAAGCAATCTTCCTGCCTCAGCCTCCCGAGTAGCTGGGTGGGACTATAGGGAAGTGCCACCACACCTGTCTAACTTTTTTTCCTATTTTTTGTAGAGAAAGGATCACTCTTGCTCAGGCTGATCTTGAATTCCTGAGCTCAAGTAGTCCTCCGACCTCAGTTTCCCAGAATACCAGGATTATAGGTATGAGCCACTATACCCAGACACATACTGACATTTTTTTTTTGAGACAGAGTCTTACTTTATTGCCCTCAGTAGAGTGCTGTGCCATCATAGCTCACAGCAACCTCAAACTCCTGGGCTCAAGCAAATTCTCTTACCTCAGCCTCCAGAGTAGCAGGGACTACAGGCGCCTGCCACAATACCCGGCTATTTTTAGAGACAGGATCTCACTCTTGCTCAGGCTGGTCTCAAACCCGCAAGCTCAAGGCAATCCACCTGTCTCGGCCTCTCAGAGTGCTAGGATTACAGGCATGAGCCACTGTGCCTGGCTTAAAATATTGACATTTTTTAATAATATTTTGAACAAGAATATTTTCCTTTTCACTTTGTACCAGTTTCAATAGTTATGTAATAAGTCCTGGCTAGAGGTTGAGCAGCCATGTTGAATGGTCAAACCACAAGATGACCTTAAAAATGGAGGACATGCCCCATAGATAGATAAGATAGAAGGATATAGGAAAGGTCTCGATCTGAGAGCATTTCCCAGAAGCAGTACCATACCAGTCTTGGAATACCATGTTTCCCTGAAAATAAGACACTGTCGGCTCGGCGCCTGTGGCTCAGTCGGCTAAGGCACCAGCCACGTACACCTAAGGTGGCGGGTTCGAATCCCTAGCCCGGCCTGCCAAACAACAATGATGGCTGCAACCAAAAAATGGCCGGGTGTTGTGGCGGGCGCCTGTGGTCCCAGCTACTTGGGAGGCAGAGGCAAGAGACTCGCTTGAGCCCAGGAGTTGGAGGTTGCTGTGAGCTGTGATGGCATGGCACTCTACCCAGGGGGACAGCTTGAGGCTCCGTCTCAAAAAAAAAAAAAAAAGAAAATAAGACACTGTCTTATATTTATTTTTTCTCAAGAAAACACACTAGGGCTTATTTTCAGGGGATGTCTTTCTCTCCGTGCTAAAATGCATAGCATGGCTATGCAGATACACTGCATAGCCACACTCATCACTAGGTCTTATTATTGGGGTAGGGGTTATATTTAACAAATGCATAGAAATCCTGCTAGGGCTTATTTTTTGGGTAGGTCTTATTTTGGGGGAAACTCTTGTTTAAGCTGCTGTTAGTTAGGGTTTTTGATCATACACAGTTGAAGCTAATCACTACTGATACAATGTAGAAATATGAGCTCTGAGTCCCCCAGTATCCATTCTAGAAACATAGCTATTGAAACAAAGACTTCAATTCCCTGCCTCCCTGGCAACTTTGTGACAAGTGGAGTCTTTCTCTCCTTTGCTGGCTTTGAGTAAGCAAACAGCGATGTGGCCTCAAGGAACTAAGCATAGCTTTCAGCCAACATCCTTGTGAGATTCGAGTGTTGGTTCCAGGGTGTGACCATGAGACTAACTTTCAGCCACTAAGATATAAGCAGAAATTTTAGGTGTGATTTCTAGAAAATGTCCTTAAATGGAGATTGTTTGCATCTTTTTTTATCCCTTCCTCTTTCTGGTTGGAATGCAAACATAATGGCTGAGATTCTGCAGCCATATTGGGCCATGAGATACAACCTATGCTGAGAATGTCAGAGCCACAAGACTGAAGGAGATTGAGTCTGGCAACTTTATGAAGTTACCTCACCAACACTGGACTGCCTTCTCTAGATGGAGTCCCATTCTGTCGCCTTCAGTAGAGTGCAGTAGCATCATAACTCACAGCAACCTCAAACTCCTGGGCTCAAGTGATCCTCTTGTCTCAGCCTCCTGAGTAGCTGGGACTACAGGTGCCCACCACAATACCCAGCTACTTCTTCTATTTTTAGCAGAGATAGGGTCTTGCTCTTGCTCAGGCTGGTTTCTAACTCCTGAGCTTGAAAAATCCACCCACCTTGGTCTCCCAGAGTGATAGGATTACAGGTATGAACCACTGCTCCCAGATCCGGACTTCTTTTATGTGTCAGATAAATATACTTCTCTCTTTCCCAAGCCACAATTATTTGGGGTTTCCAGTCCCTTATATCCAAACCTTAATCCTAACTGATGCAAACACAAACTTAGGACATTGGTCTCGCAAGGCTACAACTTAAAATTATGAATTAATTCTCAAATATCTTCAGGTTTTTTATTTAAATGGTGTCTTTTTTATGTTTGTTTTTGGCACAGTGGTAATTGAAAGCAAAAATGAATGGAAACAGAAAATAAAACGGGAGCAGCACAAGCAGTGTGACTAGAGAGCAAAAGTAACCTGCACAAGTCTCAGGGTAACAAAGAGAAATTTTATTTAGGAAGAACAAAGAGAAAGTTTAGAGCACTTCCAAAGAGAACTGGAAGTGGGTACCTCTCATGAAAGGGGTTGAGAGAGAGAGACCTAGATGATATCTTAAAATCTTATGTAATACTTAAATTTTTTTTAAAGCAGGCCTAAATATTATGGTAATAGGAACATAGATGATCCTTTTGTCACATCCTTCTGTCTGACTGGAAGCTGTGAGACATGTCCCTTCCAGGCCTGCCATTAACTTCTATGAGCACTGGCATAGAAGCTCTGTGACTGAGCTCTGAGAAAACTCACCACCCCCCCCATATTAGTTATCTAATAATACATTACAAGTCACCCCAAAATGCAGTGGCATAAAACATGAAAACTCTATTGTATCTCTTGATTTCTGTGGGTCAGGAATTCAAAGGATACAGGATAAAGTACAGTGGGGACAGATTGTCTCTGCTCACCATAGCTGGAGTTTCAGCTGGAAGAGTTGAAGTTGGGAGGCTGGAAGGTAAACTTCTATGGTTGCTCACATGGCTGGCAAATTGATTCTTTTTTTTTTCTTAGACAAGGTCTTCCTCTAAAAATGTGTTAGATGTTCTATAAATATCATCTCTTTAAAAAAATCATCTCTTTTAATCTTGTCAACATCTTATCTTAGAACAAAAGTATGATTAGCTCCATTTTATGGATGAATAAAGTGAGATTGGAAAGGCTAAGCCACTTCATAGCTAGTTAGTAAGTAAACTGGAAATTAAATACAGGGCCCCCGAGGCCACACTGCCTCGCTGTCTATATCAGTCAGGGTTTTCTAGAGACCCAACAGAAGATGTATACATACATGCGCGCGCGCGCGCACACACACACACACACACACAGAATTTATTATAAGGAATTAGAATTCATCCAATTATAGACTCTGACAAGTCCCAAGATCTATCTATAGTCAGCAAGCTAAAGACCCAGGAGAGCCAAAGATGAAGTTCTAGTTGGAGACCAAAGACTGAGAACCAGGAGAGCAGATGGTGTAAATTCTGGCCTGGGGGGTGGGAGGATAGGGCAGAAGACCAATGTCCAGGCTTAAGCAGGCAGACTGTTTCCTCTTAATTAGCCTTTTTGTTCTATTCGGGTCCTCAATAGACTAGATGGGTCCACCAACATTGGGAAGTGCCATTTGCTTTCCCCAGTCTACCAGTTCAAATGTTAATCTCATCCAAACTCACCCTCACACCTTCAACTCTCTCTTCCTCATCCTGCCTGCACAGGTGACAGCCATCTCCTATTCAGCATCATGGCTATCCTCAGACCTCTTCTGAAGCCCAACATTGTCAAAAGGAAGACCAAAAAGTTTTTCTGGCACCAGTCAGACCAATATGTCAAAATTAAGCATAACTGGTGAGAGGTACTGACAACAGAGTTCAGAGAAAATTCAAGGGCCAGATCTTGATGCCCAACATTGGTTATGGGAACAACAAGGAAACAAAGCACAGGCTGCTCAGTAGATCCCAGAAGTTCCTGGTCCACAACATCAAGGAGCTGGAAGTGCCGCTGATGTGCGACAAATCTTACCGTGCAGAGATTGCTCACAATTTTTCCACCAAGAACCACAAAGTCATTGTGGAAAGAGCAGCCCAGCTGGCCGTCAGAGTCACCAATCATAATGTCAGACTGCACAGTGAAGAAAATTAATGGACATATTTGTGTTTAAATAAAACCATTCAAACTGCGAGAAACAAAACAAAACAAAAACACAGAACCACCTAAAATAATATTTGACCAAACATCTGGGCACCCCATGGCCTAACCAAGTTGACACATACAATTAACCATTACACTATCTTCCATGTGCTCAACTGGTTTTATACTTGGACAATTTAACTTATAGTACTAGTTTTATTCTCATTTGTCCTCAGCTTTATGCTTTAAGGGGTCAGCCTCACCCACACATAATTTATGTATTTTCATAATATCATCTCTTAAATTTCATGGGGGGAAATAGGTAAAAGAAAAGACAAAAGCAATGTTAGGATGTCCTAGTTTGAATACATTTTGTTAATAGATTTTGGGAGAAAAAACAATTAAAAATACTTCAAAAATGTTTAGTAGTCTACAGCAATGGTTCTTAAACTGCAAACTACAATGGAATCACCATGGGCCTGTTAAAACATAGGTATCTAGGCCCTACTCCCAGAGTTTTTGGTTCAGTAGGTCTGAGATAGGACCTGAGTATTTGTATTTCTAACAAGTTCCCCAGGGTTCCTGATTCTGCTGATTCAAGATCACATTTTGAGTAGGAAAGTACTAGGGAAAAAATGCCTATCTGTGATATGCCCAGAACTGACATGGCACTCAGGGACTCACGTTTCTTCTATTTTGATATTTGACCGTTCTATGCCACCTCATAATTCAAGATGGCTGCCTGAACTCCAGCCATCAAAACTAGATTTTTTTTTTTTGAGACAGGAGCCTCAAGCGGTCCCCCTGGGTAGAGTGCTGTGGCATCATAGCTCACAGCAACCTCCAACTCCTGGGCTCAAGCAAGTCTCCCACCTCAGCCTCCCAGATAGCTGGGACCACAGGCGCCCACCACTATGCCCAGCTATTTTTTTTGGTTGCAGCTGTCATTGTTGCTTGGTGGGCCCAGGCTGGATTTGAACCCACCACCTTGGGTGTACGTGGCTGGTACCTTAGCCATTTGAGCCACAGGCGCTGAGTCCTCAAAACTAGATTTTAAACAAATGTTAGAAGGAACAGGGAAAGATAGACAAGACCAGTGTTTTTGTTTTGTTTTTTTGTTTTTTGTTTTTTTGTGGGGGGCTTTGCTTTTAATGTTTTATTCAGTGATAATCTGGATAGTTAGGGTACTGGCAAAATTCACATAATTAAAAAACAATAGGTGAATGTGACTCAATTCCCTGCCCCAAGTCCTCCTCTTTCTTTGTTCTTGCCTTCTTTCCTTCCATTTTCTCTTATGTTTTCTTTTATTTTAATTATTTTTTATTAAATCATAACTTTGTACATTGATGCATTTATGGGGTTCAGGGGACTACTTCAATATACAATGTGAAAGGTTTACATTGAACCAAGTAACACATCCATCACAATTATACTCATTTCTTAATAGTTATGAAATGTACCATTGCATCATGCACATTAGGTGAGGTCCCCCCAAATGCCCTCCCTCCTCCCATATCCCCCCTCCCCCCCTCCTCTTCCCTTCTACTATCTGGACTATAGTTATGTTTTGCCATTCATATGAATGTGTAGGTAGTTATATATTGATTTCATAGTAGTACATTGGATACTTTTTTTTCCATTCTTGAGATACTTTACTAAGAAGAATATGTTCCAGCTCCATCCAGGTAAACCTAAAAGATGTGAAGTATCCATCTTTTTGTGGCTGCATAGTATTCCATGGTGTACATATACCACAATTTGTTAATCCATTCATGGGTCGATGGGCACTTGGGCTGTTTCCGTGTCGTGGCTATTATAAATTGGGCTGCAATAAACATTCTGGTGCAAATGCCTTTGTTGTAAAATGCTTTTTGATCATCTGGGTATATACCTAGTAGAGGAATTGCAGGATCAAACAGCATGTCTACTTTTAGTCCCTTGAGTGTTCTCCAAAATTCTTTCCAAGAGACCAGTGTTTTTAAGAATACTTCTGAACTCCCCAGAAGTTGAATGCAAGACTTCCACTTACATTCTATTGGCCAGAACTTCATCACGTGATTATATCTAGCTGCAAAGAAGGTTTGGAAATATAGGGTGTTTTTTTTTTTTCTCCAGAAGGTAATGCACACAGCTGAAATTCTATTACTTACAATTGCGGAGTGTGGAGGGTAGTATTTAGGAAAAGTAATGACCTCGGCCATGGGCTCGTCTAGGTTCGTTTGGAACAGAAACAATTCTTCCCTTATATCAGTGTGTAACATGGACCTACCTTCCCTTCTGAGTCAGAGGCAGAGTCCACACAGCATAATAAATAGGATTCAGAGCCTTTAAAGCCTGGTGACTAAGTAATTACTGGTCTGGCCTAAGTCACATGTTCTCCCTACTAACAACACACTGAAAGGATGAAGATGAAACTCAAATGCCAGGCGTGGACATTTTTATGTTCCCTATCACTGCTTTGGTTAATTGGCTATCCTGCTAACTGGCAGAGGTTTCAGTTCCCTTTGACTCACATGCCTTTGGAAATCCAGTAAGGACCAGACATCAGCAAATTGGGGGTGAATGCTTGTGCTTGACTCAGTGGTTTCATTTTTTAATACAGTTATAGTTGGTAGAACTGAGATACAAAGAGAAATTGCCCTTCCTTGATGAACCCTTCTAGCCACTGGGTGCCACTATTGATTTGTTCAGTTAACCAAAATGCAAAAATGTTTTACTATGGTGGGGGGATATTCTCAATGTAGATTACTTTGGTAAAGCAGGAAATGAAAGTTCAACAACAAAAACTCTGTGTGTATATATATTCCCTTAGATGTATATTGGTTATTTTTTTTCTCCTGACTTCCTCTCACCAGACAATGACATATTTTTATTTCTCTGTAGTATCTCCTCCTTGATCTTTCTCTCTTAATGAATTTCAGAGTAATACTTTAAGTACCACTTCAAAAAATTGTTTCCTAGAGTCCATGACAGCTCTCAAAAAAAGAGAAACGGTGTACAAAGACTATTGCTCCTTGATGTTTGTAACAATTTATATATATAATATCATCATCATGAATACAAATGTTTATAAAGTGTCTACTATGTGTCTGGGGCTGCAGATTATAAAAATAAACAGACTTCCTCCCAGTGAGGGTTTTGTATTAATACTTTGTTAATATGACATATAGTCAAGATTACAAGGTTAGTAGGTAGGTAGGTATTTAACTATGGTCAAACCTATAAATTGCGTATCCAATAATCAATTCTCTTCTTCTACAAATTTAGCCAAACCCAAATTTTATTCTGGTGCCTACCCTCCCATGTGATCAGGGAAGATAACTCCTTGGAGGGCGGCGGGGGGGGGGGGGGGGTATAAATCATGCTTGGTCTAAACCCAACCATGGAGGCCTTGTAGTTCTTATCAAAGACTGGCTGAACGCAACCATGTGACCCAATCCTAGACAATGGGACCTGAAGTAAAATCCACTAAAACAAACTTCACAGAGAAGCAAGAGCCAATTTCTCTAAGTTAAACGTGTGATGGCTGAAACTGCTTTACCTGTCTTTAGACCATGAAGAGAGTCTCACCTGCAATAAGCCAAGGCCAGAAGAGCAGAGACAGAAAGCCCCTCAGTTGCTATACCCACCTGGGAACTGACTGCCTCAGGAGTTCTTTTGAGATAGTAATCCCCTTTTGTTTAAGCCACTTTGGTGTGAATCTGTGTCTTGTGGCTGAAAGCAATCCATCGGATACCATGACTGTAAATACCAGCTGCTTCACATATTAGGTGGTCCGATCATCCTTGTGTCTGTGAGGAAGACATTATTAAGCCCATAGAAGAGATGAAGCAATGGAACCTGAGACATTAATATCAAGTCCAAGGTATAAATGTATGATGGGAAAATGACCAACCAAGCATGGGGTGCAGCTGAGTGGCTGAAAGGCACAGTCCACCTTGGAGCCCAGAAACACAGCCCTGTTCCAATACTCCTTCCAATTATCCCTTCGCTCCCCAGCAAAAGCATCTTCAAATTCATCCCAAACAAGGATTTTTGTGTTTCATCAAAAATCTTCTCATGGAAATCCAGATTGAAGACCACTCTTACAGCCAGAGAATCCTTCCTAATCTCTAACCTCAGCTCCCACTTTTGGAATGTAGTTTGGTCCCTAATCCCAGCATGGGACAGCCCAGCCCTCTTGCTTCTCTTTAGAGTGCCCTTGGACTCAGCACCCTGCCCTCTACTCAGAGCCTTGACTATGAAAAGCAACCTCATCCAAGACAAAGGCTGCCTGACTCACACTCTGTGGCCGTCTACACTGGAAGTCAGGGAGCTGGCTTCCAGCCATCCTTCACGCTCCCTAGAGAGCCCACACAACAGAGGGGAGCCCCTGCTTTCCCTGCTTTTGTTCAGCGTCCATCACATTAGGGCACTGGCTGTTCGACAGGCACATTTCTCTTTGGCTTGCCCGGCAGTTCAGAACCTAGGACTTGCCGTTCGTGCTTGGCAGCAGATCACTGCCAGCTTCCCGAGGGCAGTGTTCTAGGCAGGGAAAATCACTCCGAGATTACTTAAGGCCCCTGGGGAAATGACAAGGAGAAATTAATCTTCCACTGCTGATCTTCCCATGCGGTCACTGCCTGCAGAAGATGGTCGCCTGGCTTTTGCCGGGACCCCAAAGCCCTCCATACTGCCAATGGGAGGAGTGGGCAAGGCAGGGGTTGAAAGGAGGAACAGTTTGTGAGTCTCACACATCCTGAGTCTGTGACAGAATGCCCCACCACTTTGGTACAAATCACTGATGTTTGACATTGAGTATCCGCCTACACCTAACCTTCCGTGCTTGTGACATATGCACCCTGCTTCAGGCTCAACTTATACTTTCCCATTCTGGGCTCCAGCAGCCTGCCTCCTTCCCACCATGAGGCCTTGGTTTTGGTTATGCCCTCTGCAGGGAACACTTAGGTGTCACAAGTGTAATGACATTAGTGTCTGTGTGCCTACTAGGCCATCTGGTGCCTAGCATGGTGCCTGGTATGTACTAAGTACTCACTTGTATTAGGTGTTGAATTAAGGAAAGCTTCCTACAGCTTAGGGTGTGCAGAGGTGAAGGATGAACATACAACTTCCATCCTTATCATCATCATCACCACCATAACTAGTTTACTTAATATGCACCAATGGTGGCTTGGTGCCCGTTACTCATTGGTTAGGGTGCCAGCCACATACACCAGGGCTGGTGGGTTCAAAACCAGCCTGGACCTGCTAAAAACAACAATGACAACTACAACAACAAAATATAGTCGGGTGTTGCAGTGGGCGCCTGTAGTCCCAGCTACTTGGGAGGCTGAGGCAAGAGAATCACTTAAGCCCAAGAGTTTGAGGTTGCTGTGATATCACAGCACTCTACCAAGGATGACATAGTAAGATTTTGTCTCAAAAAAAAAAAAAAAAAGGCTCGGCACCTGTGGCTCAAGTGGCTAAGGTGCCAGCCACATACACCTGAGGTGGCGAGTTTGAAGCCAGCCCAGGCCCACCAAAGCAACAATGATGGCTGCAACCAAAAAATAGCTGAGCATTGTGGCGGGCATCTGTGGTCCCAGCTACTTGGGAGGCTGAGTCAGAAGACTCGCTTGAGCCCAGGAGTTGGAGGTTGCTGTGAGCTGTGATGCCACAGCACTCTACCCACAGGGACAGCTTGAGGCTCTGTCTCAAAAAAAAAAAAAAGCACCAATGGCCCCAAGGACTACGAGTACCTGTGATTATTCTCTCCATTTTAGAGGAAGAAAATGAGGCACGAAGAGGTTAAGTAACTTGCTCCACCCAGCCTATGGGTTCCAGAACATCTGCTCTTAATCCCTGTGTGGTGGTACCTCTCTAATTATAGGCTTTCTTGGGTGGCTTCCTGGACTTCCACAGCTACACTGTATCCTGTTTTAGGGTAAGACAGGTCATCTGTTTCCTCGGGATTTTCTCTAGCTCAGAGCAATCTAGGTTCTCAGTAGGTACTAGTTAACAACTATATACAACTCAGTCAAAAAAAAAAAAAAGCCAGGCACAGTGGCTCATGCCTATAATCTAGCACTCCGAGAGACTGACTGGTGGGTGGATTGCCTGAGCTCAGGTGTTCAAGACCAGCCTGAGCAAGAATGAGACTTCATCTCTAAAAATAGCCAGGCGTTGTGGCAGGCACCTGTAATCCCAGCTACTCAGGAGGCTGAGGCAAGAGGATCACTTGAGCTCAGAAGTTTGAAGTTGCTGTGAATTATGATACCATGACATTCTACCCAGGGTGACAGAGTCAGACGCCATCTTAAAAAAAGAAAAAAAAGCCAGAAGCCTAGTTTTCATGGCCTTGCATTCTAAGACAAAACAAGACAGAAAGTGAAAAAGAAATATCAATCACAGGAGAACGAGAGAATTGTCGTCACAGTGTAGATAGATCATTTTCATTTTCTTTCAGAGCTTGCTCTCTTTGTAAAACTGAAGTGAAAAAGAAGGAAATTGAAACTGGAAAGCAAGTGAAGGCGGCTTAGTCCGAAGACTTATGGGTGGCCTCTGAAGACCGTGCACTTGAAGTTAGAGAGGTCAAAGGTGGAAGCAGGCTGCCTCAGATCTCCAGCCCTGCTAGTTGCCCCGAGGCAGTGTCCCCAGAGCCCTTACCCACCTTTGTAGGGAAATGTGGTCGAATTCTGAGAGGGGAGAGAAGAAAATTAGGAGTTGGCAGTCAAGAGGTGAGGCTGTCCTATGCTTGCTTGTTATAGAGTAGCAGGACTCACTGGCCCCGACTAGGAAATCTGTGAAGCAGCCTCCACTCACTTTGGCACCCTGATCAACTGTACTATTTTTTTTTAAGCTTTCGTTGTTGTTTGTTTGAGACAGAGTCTCACTCCATTGTCCAAACTAGAGGTGCCATGTGTCACCCTAGCTCACAGCAACCTCAAACTTTTGGGTCCAAGCAATCCTCCTGCCTCAGCCTCCCAAGTAGCTGGGACTACAGGCATCTGCCATGACATCCAGCTAATTTTTCTAGTTTGAGGAGAGACTGGGTCTCACTCTTGCTCAGACTGATCTCAAACTCCTAAGCTCAAGGGAGCCTCCCACCTTGAGATTATGGGTATAGCCACTGTGCCAGGCCCAACTATTTTAATAGTTTAAGAATGTGTTAGGGAGCAAGTAACTGAGAACCCAGTGAATAGCATCCTATACAAAAGAAATCAAGAATTACAAGTCGGCTCGGCACCTGTGGCTCAAGTGGCTACGGCGCCAGCCACATACACCTAAGGTGGCAGGTTCGAATCCAGCCTGGGCCCGCCAAACAACAATGATGGCTGCAACCAAAAAACAGCCAGGCATTGTGGCAGGCGCCTGTGGTCCCAGCTACTTGGGAGGCAGAGGCAGGAGACTCGCTTGAGCCCAGGAGTTGGAGGTTGCTCTGAGCTGTGATGCCATGGCACTCTATCCAGGGGGACAGCTCGAGGCTCTGTCTCAAAAAAAAAAAAAGACGTACATGTCGATAGATGTGAGTTTAATGACTTAAAACATTAGGAATGGCATTTCTGTGATTTTTTTTTTTTGGCCTTTCCTTCAGGCCCCAAGATGGTTGCCACAGCTCCAGCATAATCAAGGCAAGAAAAGGCGCCCCAGAGGGTAAGGAGAGGAGGGAAGGCACCACCAAAAATATCTGTTCCTTTTATGAAGAAGTGAAATCTGCTAGGCATGGTGGCTCCTAGCACTTTGGGAGGCTGGGGTGGGAGAACCACCTGAGCCCAGGCATTTGAGACTGGCCTAGACAATATAACAAGACCCTCTCTCTACAAAAAAACAGGAAAATCAGCCAGGTGTGGTGGTAGGGGCCTGTAGTCCCAGCTACTCAGGAGATTGAGATGGGAGGATCCCTTAAGGCCAGCAGTTCAAAGTTTCAATGAGCTGTGATCACTGATCGTGCTGCTACACTTCAGCCTGGGCAACAGAAAGCAACCCTGTCTCAAAAAAAAAAAAAAAGTGAAATCTTTCCAAGAAACCTTCCAGAAGACTTTAGCTTATGAGCCAATAGCTGGCAACAGGTCATGTGGTCACATATTATCTGCAAAGGTAGCTGGTAAAGTGAGCATTTGGCCCTTCCACCTATCTAAGCAGGGTAAGCAGGGAGAAGGGTTGGGAATAGGTATTGGTTTAAGTTCCACTCAAGGCTCGGCGCCTGTGGCTCAATCGGCTAAGGCACCAGCCACGTACACCTAAGGTGGCAGGTTCATATCCCCAGCCCGGGCCCACCAAACAACAATGATGGCTGCAACCAAAAAATGGCCGGGTGTTGTGGCGGGCGCCTGTGGTCCTAGCTACTTGGGAGGCAGAAGCAAGAGACTCGTTTGAGCCCAGGAGTTGGAGGTTGTTATGAGCTGTGATGCCATGGCACTCTACCCAGGGGGATAGCTTGAGGCTCCATCTCAAAAAAAAAAAAAGTTCCACTCAAAAGCGGGACCTAAGACAAGAACTTGAGTGGGTTAGCTTATATACAAAGCAATCCAGGAAGCACCATGAGAGGAGGGGGAGGGGACATAGCAAAGAGAAGTCAATTCAGGGGGTGAGCGGGTCACCACTGTGGGCAGCAGGGGCTTGGTCAAACTGGGGACTCTCTAAGACACTGTTGGAACATGCCTTAGAACCTACATTCCCACAAACACCTAGGTCAGGGAGCCTGGGGTCTGTAGCCACTGATTCCTAGTCCCCAGTTCACTCCATGGCATTTCCAGAAAGCTCTCTGGTGCCAAAGAAAGCCTATAGATGGGGAAGAAAAGACAAGTAAGCACTGCAGGCTTTCTAGAAACAGTGCACTGTAGCTGCAGGTAAGCTCAGAGGTGGGCTGCAGGGCTGTGGGACTGAGCTTGGGTGATGCCAGAGAGTCTCATTTGCTATTTCGCTGCCCCGGGAACTAAGTGCTCAGTGACCCTGCCAGGGCCCCTGCCTTCAGCCCTCTCCCTATCAGGTCTGTCTTTGGATCCACATGCTCTCCTCCCTACCTCCCCTCAGATAGGCCCATTGGTACTGCAGAAAGAATCTGATGGACTGGCTCAGCACCTGTAGCTCAAACAACTAAGACACCTGTCACATACACCAGAGCTGGCGGGTTCAAATCCAGCCCAGGAGGCTCGGCGCCTGTGGCTCAAGTGGCTAAGGTGCCAGCCACATACACCTAAGGTGGCGGGTTCCAATCCAGCCTGGATAGATGGGCGCTGTGGCAGTCACCTGTGGTCCCAGCTACTTGGGAGGCTAAGGCAGGAGACATGCTTGAGCCCAGGAGTTGGAGGTTGCTGTGAGCTGTGATGCCACAGCACCCTACCCAGGGGGATAGCTTGATGCTCTGTCTCAAAAAAAAAAAAAATCCAGCCCAGGCCTGCCAAACAGCAATGACAAGTACAACCAAAAAATGGCTGGACGTTGTGGCAGGAGCCTGTAGTCCTAGCCACTTGAGGGGCTGAGGCAAGAGAATCACTTAAGCCCAGGAGTTTGAGGTTGCTGTGAGCTGTGATGCCATAGTACTCTACCCAGGGCAAGAGATTGAGGCTCTGTCTTTAAAAAAAAAAAAAAAAAGAATGTGATGCACTAATTCACTCCAATGTCACGATCATATATTAATAACAATAACATCTATCTCCTTAGATTTGCCGTGAACTTTTACACACATTATTGTGTTTAAAACTCACAATATTGCCTAGAGACGAATCTGAGGCACAGAGAAGTGATGTGATTGCCCAGGGATACTCAGTTAATAAATTGACAGAACTGGGTACCTTCTAAATGCTCATACTCTATATATCAAGCTAGTCCTATCTCCCCAGGAGGCCTTCTGTTTTCTTGTCATGAGTAGGCACTCAATAAATACTTGTGTCGAACGGGCTTTTTTTTTTTTTTTGAGACAGTCTTACTATGTCACCCAGGGTAAAGTGCTGTGGCGTCATAGCTCACAGCGACCTCAAACTCTTAGGGTCAAGTGATTCTCTTTCCCCAGCCTCCCAAGTAGCTGGGACTGTAGGCACCCTCCACAACACCCTTGTTGTTGTTGCAGTTGTCATTGTTGCTTTAGCTGACCCGGGCCAGGCTCGAACCCACCAGCCTTGGTGTATGTGGCTGGTGCCGTAACCACTGTACTACAGGTGCTGAGCCTGAACGGAATTAATTGTGGCAATTGCAGGTGTTGATGAGTATGTTAGGAAACGTGTTATAGAGTAAAATCCTAACTCCTTCCTTATTCTAGCTTACAGGGCCCTACGTGATCTAGAACATGCCTGCCTTCCCTCCTTATCCCACACCTCTCCTCCTCTGTCCATCTGCCCTCAGCTCCACAACGCACTTTCTTCACTAATTATACTCTTTTTTTTTTTTGAGACGGTCTCACTTTGTTGCCCTCAGTAGAATGCTATAGCATCATAATTCACAGCAACCTCAAACTCCTGGGCTCAAGCGATTCTCTTGCTTCAACCTCCCAAGTAGCTAGAACTACAAGCACCTGCCACAATGCCTGGCTATTTTTATTTATTTATTTATTTATTTATTTATTTTGGAGACAGAGTCTCACTATGTTGCCCTCAGTAGAGTACCTTAATGTCACAGCTCACAGTAACCTCTACCTCTTGGGCTTAACATGGCGTCACAGCTTACAACAACCTCTAACTCCTGGGCTTAAGCAATTCTCTTGCCTCAGACTCCCAAGTAGCTGGGACTACGGGCACTGGCCACAACACCTGGCTATTTTTTTCTTTTTTTGATTGTAGTTGTCATTGTTGTTTGGCAGGCACAGGCTGGGTTCAAACCCTCCAGCTCCCATGTATGTTGGCTGGTGCCCTAGCTGCTGAGCTACAGGAGCCAAGCCACGCCCAGCTATTTTTAGAGACAGGGTCTCACCCTGGCTCAAGCTGATCTCGAACCTGTGAGTTCAGAAAATCCACCTGCCTCGGCCTTTCAGAGTGCTGGGATTACAGGTGTAAGCCACCATGCTCTTTCCTGCCTTCAAGGCTTTGTTTTTGCTGTTCCCTCTGTGTAAAATCCTTTTCCCCTGTCTATCATTACTGACTCAGCTTTCATGATGTTCTTAAGTTAAATGTCATGTCCTGTGTTCACAGTTAGATTTCTCCCCAAAAGTCCATCCTTCTCTTCTTTGTAGATAACTTCCAATTTTTCACTGAACCCATGATTTGCTAGAATAAGACCTACTTTCCCCAGTTAGATATGGCTGTGTGACAAATAGGCCAATAGTTACACCTTCTGGCCAATAGGGTGTAAAATGAAGGAGTGCCCACAATTTGCAATGCATTAATGAGACCAGTCTGCCCTTTGTTGACACTGCTTTTCCCTGTTAGATGAAATGAGTACCAGAAGACTAGAGTTCAGGCAGAGGGTACCAGGGGTGGTTGCATCCAACATGATGCCAGAGCCACAGAGAAGCTATGGCTGAAGAGGCCTTGAGGCCAACAGGCCCAAGGCCAACAGTGTCCCAGCATTCTCAAGCATGGGAAACAGAGTTCTACCAATTTTCCCATCCCCAGGATGGGCACAGATACGACTATAAGGCTGGAAAGTGAAGGGGACTCTGAGTAATGGTGAGGGAACCAGAGTGGACTGAATGAACCAGAAACCATAGTAAGATCTAAAGAGGTCAGTGGCAAATGTATTAAGAAGAGAAGTTGGGTCAGGCCTGGTGGCTCACGCCTATAAACCCTAGCACTCTGGAAAGCCAAGGTAGGTGGATTGCTTGAGCTCAGGAGTTCAAGACCAACCTGAGTAAGAGCAAGATTCTGTCTTTACTAAAAATAGAAAAACTCAGTGTGGCGCCTGTGGCTCACATGGCTAAGGCGCCAGCCACACACACCTAAGCTGGTGGGTTCGAATCCAGCCCGGACCCGCCAAACAACAATGATGGCTGCAACCAAAAAATAGCTGGGCGTTGTGGCGGGCACCTGTAGGTAGAGGCAGGAGACTCGCTTGAGCCCAGGAGCTGGTGGTTGCTGTGAGCTGTGATGCCATGGCACTCTACCCAGGGGGACAGCTTGAGGCTTTATTTCAAAAAAATAAAATAAAATAATAAAAATAGAAAAACTAGCGGCCTGGCATAGGGGCACATACCTGAAGTCCCAGCTACTTAGGAAGCTGAGGCAAAAAGATTACTCAAGGTGGCGCCCATAGCTCAGTAGGTAGGGCCCTGGCCACATATACCAAGGCTGGTAGGTTTGAACCGGCCCCAGCCAGCTAAAGTCACAATGACAACTGCAACAAAAAAGTAGCCAGGCATTGTGGCAGGCACCTGTAGTCCCAGCTACTTCGGAGGCTGAACCAAGAGAATCGCTTAAGCCCAAGAGTTTAAGGTTGCTATGAGCTGTGACACCACAGCACTCTACCGAGGTGTAGTAAGACTCTGTCTCCAAAAAAAGAGAGAGAGAAGTTGGAGCAGAGTGGATTCTGAGAGTGGCCTCAGCACTATTATGAGCTCACATACTCTTCCAGAACCTTGCCTCTCCTCTATCAAGTGGTGTAGTCTATTTTTTTATCTCCTTAACATTGGGCAGGGCTTTGTGACCACCTTGACAAACAGAATTTGACGAAAGCGACATACATGATTTCTGCCTGTCTATGTCTCTGTCTCTCTCCACTCATCCTTAAAACCCAGCTGCCATGCTGTGAAGAAGGCCAGGCCACAAGAAGAGGCCTTGTGTTCCAGCTGACAGTCCCAGGTGAGGTCACAGATGACAGCAGCATCAAATGTCAGAGAGAGCCCTCAGACGATCCCAGTCCCCAGCCTCTGACCCACCCCAGCTGACATTAAGTGGAGCAGAGATAGCTGTCCCTAGAAGTCCTGCTCAAGTCACAGATTTTATGGGAAAAATAAATGTGCTTGTTTGAAGCTGCCAAATTTTGGAATGGTATGATATGCAGCTGGAGATAAATGAGGGAACGGGCTGAAGTCAGCGAGTACTAGTTGGGGGCAGGTAAACCCCTTCCTTGTGCCAGGATGAGGCTCAACCCTTGATTACCCCTAGGCAGAAGGGAAGGAGGAGGTGGGATGAGGGTGAATCACATCTACCCTGGGAGGAACCACCTTTAAACTGGCAGTCCCTGAGCTGGTTAAAATTGGCACATGTTCCACCTCAGTGGAAATTGGGGCTTGAGAGCCAAGGCAGTTTTAGTGTCAGGAAAATAGAAAGCCTTAGTCTTTGCATACCAGACTTTGTGCCCAAGCATAAAATCCGTCCCACTTTACAACTTTACAGCTCTGATCTTCATCCCTGAACAAGCCCCACACCAGGCTAAGTCTGCGCAGGCATTTCCAGCTGAAAATCATGACTTAGTGATCAAAAGTCAGAGGCTCTGGAACCAAGAGAGTCTCTAAGTTCATTCCTCTATCCCCTCAGCCCACTTGAGGCTTCTGGCAATAGAAAGAGAAGAAATGGGCTAAGGTCTGATCCCTGTGGAGACCCCCCATCCTCATGCCATTCCTGAGGGGGGCACTGCCAGGGGGCACTTGCAGGTTGCATCAGAGAGAGAGAAAGTGAGCAGGGCAGGGGGATCGGGAGGCCTGTTATGCATGGTCTTGCTGCAGCCCCACCAGATTATAGCTCCTCTGCTCAGCAGCTGCTCCCAGGGTCACATGCCAACCTAGTTGCTTTGCAGACAACCCAGGCAGAAGGTGGAAGGATGGGCCAGATGTGCCTACAGGCATCTCCAGCCCTCCAACCTTGAGACACATGTTTTATGACTCAAGAGTTTGGGGAAGGCACTCTTGCCTTGAGTATTCCTGTAGTAATCCACACCTCAAGTTTTTACAAAATACATATTTTACGTTGAGATACCTGAAACGCCTATCTGTCCCCAAATGTCTTTGGAACTTTCTGGCTCACTCTGTGCACAAGTTTAGCAGTGCTGTATTTTTTTTTTCCTCAAACAAATTAGATGCCTCTTTGCAGGAATAACACATGGTTGCCATTAAGGCTCGTGATGTTTGGGGTTTGGTGTAAACCCACATTTTATCCATTGCACTATTTCTTTTTTCCAAAATAGTGAAAAGAACTACAAAACACAAAAGCAGTTACATGACTTAACTTTCCATCGCTGTCGAGCAGTGATTAAAAGTGGAAAATAATACTAGCAGTTAGGTTTCTTTCGGGAAAGGCAAGAAGAAAAGGAAATTCATTGTGTTGGTTGCTTTTTTAATGACATTAACTACAAGGAAGAGAGGCGGTGAGAATTATAGGGGTTGCTTGAAGCACAAGAAGCCAAAATGAAAGGTCTTTCTCATGAGAGACAAGAGTTTGGTGACCCCTGAAATCCTCAAGAAATATAAGATGGTCACAATCCTGATGCTGGGTACTACATGTTACTGTTCAGCCTCTGTGGGCTGTTCACTTCCAGCAGAATCCAACAGAGATCCAGCAGTAGTGTGTACCAATGAGGGGCAGAAAGCTGGTTCCTGAGTACTTTTTACTCTTAATGATTCATCAATCAACTCTAATTGATCTACCCTGGATTCCCTGAAGAGTTTTGGTTTTTTGTTTGCCTTTGTTTTCTTTTTGAGCTCACAGCAACCTCAAACTCCTGGGTTCAAACAATCCTCCTGCCTCAGTCTCCAGAGTAAGTGGGACTACAGGCGCCTGCCACAATACTCAGCTAATTTTTCTATTTTTCTGTAGAGATAAGGTCCTGTTCTTATTCAAGCTGGTCTTGAGTACTGAGCCCCCTTCAGCCTCCCAGAGTGCTAGGATTATAGGCATTTGCCACCACGCCTGGCCCCTGAAGAGTTTTTTTTTTTTTTTTGAGACAGAGTCTCACTAAGTTGCTCTCATAGGGTGCTTTGGCGTCATAGCTCACAGCAACCTCAAACTCTGGGGCTTAAGCCATTCTCTTGCTTCAGCCTCCCAAGTAGCTGGGACTACAGGTGTCCACCACAAGGCCCAGCTATTTTTTTGTTGCAGTTGTCATTGTTTAGCTAGCCCAGGCCAGGCTCAAACGCACCAGCATCAGTGTATGTGACTGGCGCTGTAACCACTGTGCTATGGGTGCCGAGCCTGAAGAGATTTTTAAAAAAAATAAGCTTGAATAAGTCCCCCCCCCCCCATTGTCATTTAGCTATCCTAAAACCACTTTCATCTGTCTTAACTCAGACCTGAAGACCAGGCCACAGTTTAAGTCTTCTAAAGTCTCCTTTGCGGTGTTCTTTAGAAGTTGGTATTTCATCATCTAGGTAAAGGAATATAATTATACAATTTGGGGTTTTTTTGAGAACAGGTCTGACTTTGTCACCCAGCCTAGAGTACAGTGGTATAATCATAGCTCACTGCAGCCTCCAACTCCTGGGCTCAAGCAATCCTGCCTCAGCCTCCCTAGTAGCTAGGACGACAGACACAAGCTATCACTCCCTGCTTTTTTTTGTTTGTTTGTTTGTTTTTTGAGACACAGTCTCAAGCTGCCACCCTGGGTAGAGTGCTGTATCATCATAGCTCACAGCAACCTCCAACTCCTGGGCTCAAGTGATCCTCTTGTCTCAGTTTTTCAATTTTTAGTAGGACAGGGTCGTGCTTTTTGCTCAGGCTGGTGGCGAACTCATGAGCTCAAGCAATCCACCTGCCTCAGCCTCTCAGAGTGCTAGGATTATAGGTGTGAGTCACTGTGCCGGGTCTACTCTGCTAATTTTTTATAAGGAGATGGGTCTTGCTATGTTGCCCAGACTGGTCTCAAACTCTTGGCCTCAAATGATCCTCCAGACATGCCCTCCCAAAGTGCTGGAATTACAGGCATAAACCACCACACTAGGCTAGGAATATAATTATGTATGACACAGGACAGTGTCCAATTGCCTATAGTAGAAACCAAATAAGTGTGTTGGCTTAACTGAAAAAGAACTATTCGTTTCCAGCAGTGGTAAGTACAGGTCTGGAATAGTGGTCCAGGAAGGCCAAGGAGGAGCTGGGGCCTTTCTGCCTTCTCCCTCCTCCAGCTTTGTTAGTTGCTGCAGCATCTCCAGCCCCAGAGGCTTGCTCCAGCAAAAGGAGAAAGCAGCAGAAGAGGCAGTGCAAGCTGACTTCTGCTTGTGTCCCATTGGCTATAAGGGAGTCAGGGGCTCCCCCTCCTGTACAGGTCCCGGGGGAATGAGTTATTAGCTCTAGAGCAGTGCTTCTCAACCTTCCTAATGCTGTGAGCCGTTAATACAGTTCCTGTGGGTCGCGACCCACAGGTTGAGAACCGCTGCTCTAAAGAACAGGAGTTGAAATGGAAGTGTAGGGAGCCGTCCTACCAAACCTATCCGTGTCTTTTGGACTCATAGTGTGCCTTCTGTTTACACTTTGCTCTAGCCAACACACTGAGCCTTCCAGTGACCAGACTGCTGTGTCCAAATCAGGGTGTTTTTTTGTTTGTTTGTTTAAGCTGGGTTCATTTTGCTATTTGAAGGGACAAGAAGGGGAGGAAAGTTTTCTATCAAATATAGAGGGGCTGGGAGCTACCTTACATGAGAATTTTCACACCTCTGCCAATCTCAGTTCTCAGTGAAAATATTCAGCCTCCAAAGAATTGCTGAGATGATTAACCTGTTTAATTCCTGCAGCAGTAAAACTGCTTTCCATTACAAAAGAGAAAGTTTCAGTGAAATGGCCTTAAATATGGGGGGAATGTATTGGTTCACATGACCTAAAAGTTCCTAGGTAAATATGACTTCAGCAAGTCTTGGTCACCCGCACCTTTTATGCATCAGGTATTGTTATGGGTGACAGGGTGAATGGGAACACCTGGATGTCAGGAAAGCGCTGACTTCCCCAATCATTCAGATGAAAATTCAGATGATCTCCAATGCCCTAGTACCTCCCCATTTAGCTGTTCTGCCTTCTGAGGCTCAGCTTCATCCTCAATTTTGCTACCTGAGGCAGACACTATTGATACCCTGGCTCCTTATCTACCTGTCCTGCCCAAGATCGCCTGCAGCTACCATAGAAAGTTCGCTACACTCTACTTTCTGCTTTAGGCACTTGAATCTTTCTGATGCTCTGCCTGGAAGCTTCCCCCCCCCCCCACAAAGGGAGTTGACTCGACCAAACGCAGGAAATTGATGCTAGGTAGACACCCCTTATAAAGCAAGCTATGTATGTGGCTTGCATTAGATTTTTGTTGGATGGTGCTGCTATAGCTTCTATAGCAAACTGTAGCCTGTATGCCAAATCTGGCCAGCTGCCTATTTTTGTAAATAACGTTTTATTAGCACATAGCCACACTTATTCTTTTATTTATTATCTGTGGCTGCTTTTGCCCTACAGGAGCAGAGTTGAGTAGCTGCAACAGAAACTGTATGGCCTACAAATCCTAAAATACTTATTGTCTGGAGTCTTTACAGGAAAAGTTTGCCAATCTCTGGTAGAGAATATTGGCTCTAGAAATTTTTCTAAGCTGCAAAATTATTACTGGCTCTCAGGAAAGAAAAAAGAAATGTTTGGAGTTGGGGGAATATATGGAAAATATATTTACTAATTGTGTGTGCACATCATATGTGACTAGTGCATATGTGTGTGTGTTTTGGGCGGAAAGGGAAGATAGCAGCTGTGTTGAAATGTTTTAATATACGTAATTTTACTACAAAAATAATTTGTTTGAGGCCGAGTCTCACTTTGTCACCTTTTGCAGAGTGCTGTGGCATTATAGCTCACAGCAACCTCAAACTCTTGGGCTCAAGAGATCCTCTTGCTTAAGCCTCCTGAGTAGCTGGGGCTACTGGCGCCCACCACAACACCTGGCTATTTTTTCTATTTATTTTTTTTTTTGAGACAGAGTCTCACTTTGTCACCCTCAGTAGACTGCTATGGCATCACAGCTCACAGCAACCTCCAGCTCTTGGACTTAGGTGATTCTCTTGCCTCAATCTCCCGAGTAGCTGGGAGTATAGGTGCCCGCCACAACGTCCGGCTATTTTTTGTTGCAGTTTGGCCAGGGCCGGGTTTGAACCCACCACTCTCCAGTATATGGGGCTGGTCCCCTATTCACTGAGCCACAGGCGCCGCCCCCCCTTATTTATTTATTTTTAAGTAGAGACGGGGGTGGGGGGTGTCACTCTTGCTCTCAGGCTGGTCTCAAACTCCTGAGCTCAAGCAATCCACCTGCCTCAGTCTCCCAGAGTGCTAGGATTACAGGTGTAAACCACCATGCCCATCCCCTAACAATTTTTTTTTTAATAGCAGGATGCAACATTCTAAAAAACCCCAAATTTTCTCTCTCTCTCTCTCTCTTTTTTTTTTTTTTTGCAGTTTTTGGCCAGGGCTGGGTTTGAACCTGCCACCTCCGGTATATGGGGCCAGTGCCCCACTCCTTTGAGCCACGGGTACCGCCCCCAATTTTTCTATTGCTACTAATTCCTATGAGTTTGCAGTGCTACCACACAAGTCAAGAAATTAAAAAAAACATTATATATACACATATATAATTTTTTTCTTTTTACCTATCAGGCCCAGATGAGGCTCGAATCCTCTGTTTCTGGTGTGTGGGGCCAGTACGCTAACCACTGACCCACAGTGGCCATCTGAAAACATTATATATTTAGGAACATTCAACATCACAACCTTTAAAATAGGCTCAGCACCTGTGGTTCAAGCAGCTAAGGATTCAGCCACATACACCTGAGCTGGCAGGTTCAAATCCAGCCCAGGTCTGCCAAACAACAATGATGGCTGCAACCAAAAAATAGCCGGGCACTGTGGCAGGCACCTGCGGTCCCAGCTACTTGGGAGGTGGAGGCAGGAGAATTGCTTGAGCCCGGGAGTTGGAGGTTGCTGTGAGCTGTAATGCCAAGCACTCTATCCAGGGCAACAGCTTGAGGCTCTGTCTCAAAAAAAAAAAAGGAAAAGAAACTTCAAAATCTAACTGTATGTAGTAGCCCTTCAAAAAGCTACACATGCATTTTTTTTTTAAGTATTTTCTCTACAAAGAATCTTATGAGCTCTACAAAAATCTCTATAGTTTTTGTACTGAAGCTAATATTGAGCTGCACTTGAATTCATTCTTAGCAAAAGAGTTCCCTGAGCTTACACTCACACTCCATATGCATCCTTACAGGATAGCCATTTACTCTTTCTTCATCCTCCTCCTCCATCTCTTTCTCCTCATCTTCCGGTTCATTCTTCTTTGGGCCTCTTGGCCTGCCAGGGCCCTTCTTCCCTGCTTCACTTCTGTCCTTGGCATGGTACACAGCAGCATCGTATCCTATTTCTCCTTTAGCTTAGCTGCTTTCTGTTCATATAGTTGTTTATCTTTGGCTGACTGTTCACGTTTCACCCCATTTTTTTTTTTTGCATTATCCCCAATGGATAGGCCTGGGTGTTCACTTTAGATCTCTGGGTGACATTAAGAGCCAAACAGGAGGGCTGTGCCTGTGGCTCAAGGGAGTAGGGTGCTCAAGGGAGTAGGGTGCCGGTTCAAACTCAGCCCTGGGCCAAAAAAAAGAGCCAAACAGGAAGAAGACAGATGGTGGCCTTTCAGAGCCATTAGGATCTTTTTCTTTCTTTTGTTATGACCTTCCGGAGGAATGTAAATTTTTACCTCCCTGTCATAGGGAGCTTTGTCACTTTTTGCCATATCTTCAAACCGTGGCTTTTCCTTTGCAGACTTTGTCTTCCATCTCTCAGAACAGTCCTTGGAGAATTTGGCAAAACTGACAAAAGAGTCTGGGTGTTTCTTCTTATGTTTTTGCAGGGTTTTTTTGGCTGGGGCTGGCCCCTGCCACGTCTGGCATATGGGGCCGGCACCCTACTCCTTTGAGCCACAGGCGCCACCCTGGGTGTTTCTTCTTGTACTCTTCCTGACAGGTCTAGATGAAGAAGGCATTGGAGGACATTTTCCCCCATGGCTTTTTGGGGATCTCCTTTACGCATGGTAGCTGAACAGTGTTTACCTGGTGAGAGCTTTTCCTCAGAGTCTCACAAAGCAGCGGGATCCAACCGTGACACTTCCTTCCCAGAACTCTGATGCGAATTCAGTCACCCTGAAATTAATCCATACAGCAACGTGGACGTTTCAGTAAGACTTTGAAGTCCCTATTTCCAAGTGATGACTGATCCAATGTGATTTTTACTAAAGTAAAAAGTGTTTCTAATGAACTCCTAACAACTTCCCAGAGAAGTTTAAAAAAAAAAAAACTTTATTAGACTCTGAGCATTGGGGTATCTTGCCCATAGTCACACAAATTATAGGTGTGTCTTTGTCTTATTTTATTTTATTTCATTTTTTAGATCAAGTCTCACTCTGTCACCCTGGGTAGAGTGTTGTAGTGTCACTGTAACTCACAGCAACCTCAAACTCCTGGGTTCAAGGGATCCTCCTGCTTCAGCTTCCCAAGTATCTGGGACTACAGGTGCCCACCATGATACCTGGCTGATTTTTTCTACTTTTAGTAGAGACAGGGTCTCACTCTTGCTCAGGCTGGTCTTGAACTCCTGAGCTCAAACCATCCTCTCATATAAGCCTCCCAGAGTGCTAGGATTACCACCACACTCAGCCCATACCCCTTCTTCTGATAGCATACCCATTACCCTTAGGGAATAAGACCATCCATGGGGTTCTGGTATTGCAGGCAGTAATGACATCCCTGCCTACCCCCTTAGGAATTAATACATCACCTAAGCTAGAACTACTCTACTTTCTCCTGGACAGGGCAATTGGGTCAAGGGTTAGGAATGTAACTGACTCAAGCCTGGCCAATTGAAGACCTTTTCCAGAATTTTCTAATGGGGAAGTAGAGGGCTAACTATAAAGATGTCATCATGGACTCTTTATTGCACTCACTATTGCCATGGAACAAATGATGTCAAAGCACAACAGCAAGAAACAACCACTATATCATGTTCATAGATTCTGGGGGTCAGGAAGTCTGGCAAGGAACATGGGAAGGGCTTGTCTATGCTCCCCCAATATCTGGGGTCTTCACAGGGATGAATCAAGGGCTGGGATGATTGGGTGACTTGGAGCTGGAATCATCTGATGGTGGTGGTTGATGCTGGCTGTTAGCTAGGATCTCAGCTGGAGCTCTGGGCCAAAACACTTTCACATGAATGTGGCTTGGGATTCACTCACAACATGGCAGCCTCAGGCTTGTCAGCTAGGGCTCCAAAAGCAATGTTCCAGAAAACAAACCAGAAGATGTGCAGTCCTTTAAGACCTGGCCTTGAAAGTCCCATGGTATCACTTCCAGTGTAGTCACAGATCCACCCAAATTTAAGGACAGAAAACAGACCCCACCTCTCAAGGGAGGAGTGTCAGAGTCACATTGTAAGGTGAGCTGAGGGAGATTCTTTGTGCCATCTTTGCTAAATACAATTTGCCATTCTCTTGGTTGCCATGTTCTTGCAAGAAAAAGGCCAAATACCTCAGTGAGAGGGTATAGAGAAAGGATCTGGCAGGTGTGTGCTCCCCTACACTGATACCTGAAGCCTTGGCTCCTGGAATCACTGGTCAGATGTTAGAGGGTACCTCAGAACACTCCCACCATCTGACCCCAAAGATTTGTGTGAGGCCAGGAGCAGTGGCTCACGCCTGAAATCCTAACACTCTAGGAGGCTGAGGCAGGTGGATTGGTTGAGCTCAGGAGTTTGAAAGCAGCCTGAGCCAGAGTGAGACCTCCTCTCTACTAAAAATAGAAAAAAAAATAGCTGGGGGCGGCACCTGTGGCTCAGTGAGTAGGGCGCTAGCCCCATATACTGAGGGTGGCGGGTTCAAACCTCCCCCTGGCCAAACTGCAACAAAAAAATAGCCAGGCGTTGTGGCAGGCGCCTGTAGTCCCAGCTACTCAGAAGGCTGAGGCAAGAGAATCACCTAAGACCAAGAGCTAGAGGTTGCTGTAAGCTGTGATGCTGCAGCACTCTACTGAGGGCAACAAAGTGAGACTCTGTCTCTAAAAAAAAAAAGAACACCAGTCACATTGGATCGGGTCCACCCTAACAGCCTCATTTTAACTTAATCACCTCTTTAAAGATCCATTTTGAAGGCTCCGCGCCTGTGGCTCAATTGGCTAAGGCGCCAGCCACATACACCTAAGGTGGCGGTTTTGTATCCCCAGCCCGGGCCCGCCAAACAACAATGATGCCTGCAACCAAAAAATGGCCGGGCGTTGTGGCGGGCGCCTGTGGTCCCAGCTACTTGGGAGGCTAAGGCGGGAGACTCACTTGAGCCCAGGAATTGGAGGTTTCTATGAGCTGTGATGCCATGGCACTCTACCCAGGGGGATAGCTTGAGACTCCGTCTCAGAAAAAAAAAAAAAAAAAAGAAAGATCCATTTTGAAGATAGAACTTTAACATATGAATTTTAGGGAGGGACACAATTCAGCCTATAAAACAGGCTACTAGGAATGGTAATTATGGGCAACTGGAGTGTTGTTCAGCAAATAC
>CAUYQV010060297.1:0-12924 GCA_963574575.1 Galagoides demidoff
TCTGTCTCCTGTCAGATCACAGCAGCACAACCCCACTCTAACCTGTGCATGCGGCAGATCTCGGTTGCATACTCCTTATAAGAATCTAGTGCCTGATGATTGGAGGTGGAGTAGAGGTGGTGATACTAGTGCTGCAAATACAGATTATCATCAGCAGAGATGTTTGACCTCACAGAGACCATAATAAATCAATTGCTTGGGGACTCATATCCAAACCCTATCAGTGAGTGGCAAGTGACAATTTAGCTGCATCTTGTGGCAGGCTTGATAGTGGCGAGTGAGCATCTTACTTCAATTGTAAAGTTGAAACTGGTGGTAGGCTTTAAGTCCGATCCCACACTTACTGTAATCTACACATACCCTGCCCGTTATTTTAGAAGCCACTCCCACCGACACCTCTTTCCCACATTGCTCACTGGTCTCAGTCACAGTTTGAGTAAGCCCACAAGGCAACCCAAGCGAACATGTGTACAAAACAAATGTTACTGGAAAGTTCCTTTGAAAAGGGGGAAAGACCCAATGATGAGACAGAAAAAAGACCACAAGACTGCCAACAAAATGAAAAGTTCATTTAAGAGAAAATATCGAGTCCTACTTAATTGCAACTAGTGATTCCCATTCTCCAAGCCCACTTTGTGTACTATGAGAGGACTGGTTATTCAATGAAGCCATGAAACCATCAAAACTGCTTCACCACAAGTACCCTCTATTAAAAAACTAGACTTTGGAGCTTTTCAAAAAGAGAAAAAAGTGAAAATGAAAACCAGAAGCAGTTATTGAAGGCCATCTTCATCAATGTGTCTGCACTGAGGCATTCTTCTCAGAGGCCAACCACATCGCTAAAGCTAAGAAGCCCATCACCATCGATGAAGAGTTGATCCTGCCTGCTGCTAAGGACATCTGTCATGAGAGGCTGGCATGTGTTCAACAGGAGGCATGTGTCCCCCTATGGGATAGCATCACAACTAGAGGAATTGATGAAATAGCAGAGCATGTTGAAGAACAATGGTTAGAGAGGATTGATGAATCTGTGGTATGGAATTCAGGTTGACAAGTCTACCAATGTTGAAGGCAAGGCAACAATGCTTGTTTTTGTGTAATATATTTTTCAGAAGGATGTGCATGAGGATGTGTTATATGCACTTTTGTTGCCAACGAAAATCACATTCAGAGCTATTCAAGTCCGTGAATGATTACACATTAGGAAAACAGAGTTGGTTATTTGGGTCAGTATGTCCACGGGAAGAGTGGTGCCATGACTACAGCTTTCTGGTTTTACTAGTCAGCTCAAGGAGGTCGCAGAGGGGACTCTGAATTTGTGTCTACTCACTGTGTCATCCATAGAGAAATACTGCTTAGCCAAAAGATGTCATCTGACCTGAGCAATGTTTTGCAGGACTTGATTAAAATTATCAAATCCATTAAAGTGCATACTCTTCACTCACATCTGTCCCCACAGCTCTGTGAGGAGATGGACGCAGAGCACACACATCTACCTTATACACAGAAGTGAGGTGGCTTTCTAAAGGTAGATCTCTGGCCAAAGCTTTTTAGTTGCAACAGTTGCTCCGGAGATTTCTTTTAGAAAAGCAGTCGCCACTGGCAACACATTTCAGTGACACAAAATGGGTTGTAAAACTTGCTTACTCGTGTGACATATTCATCCTGCTCAGTGAACTCAATCTGTCACTTCAGGGGAGAATGACAACTGTGTTCATGTCAGCAGAGAAAGTGGCTGAATTCATTGCCAAACTGGAATTATTGGGGTGATGAGAGAACATTGAGATTTTTGATGTTTTAAACTTAAATAGATTTTGAAAGCGGCTTCTTCCTTCCTACTGATGCATGATCACTTATCTCAGCTTCAAAAGAGTTTGCACCTTACATCCCAGCAACAAAAGATCCCCAAAGTTGAAAGAAATGGATCCGCAACCTGTTTGTAAAAGAAGCCAGGTGAGCTGACTTTGTCTGTGCTAGAAGATGATCAACTGCTTAAGACGCAAATAACAGTAGTTTGAAAAGTTGGTTTGAGACAAATTCTCATCTCCATACACTCTGGATGAAAGTCAAGACTGAGTATCCTGAGGTTGCCCAAAAGGGAAAGCCTGCTTCCACTTACAGCATCCTGTCTTTGTGAAGCAGGGTTTTCTGTAGTGACAACCACCAAAATGAGATGACAGAGTAGACTGGACATGAGCAACACGCTTCAGGTGTCTCTGTCTCCTATCACCCTCAGAGGAGACCATCTATCTAGTGTCAGAAAAATAAGCTCAGAGTTCCATCTAATTCTGCATATGGTGGGTTGTACATTTGTTTGTTATATTACAATGTAATAATAATAGAAATAAAGTGCACAATAAATGTAATACACATCAATCTTCCTGAAACCATCCTCTACTCCCCAGTCCCTGGAAAAATTGTCTTCCATGAAACCAGTCCCTGGTGCCAAAAAGGCTGGGGACTGCTGTGATAGGACAATCATCGGCTTCTCTCATGTTCTTCATGCTTTTCTTTTAAGAGTTTTACAATTTCTCTGAGTGTCTCCCCCCTACAAATTCTTCTCCAGCAGCAGAAAACTCATAGTATATTAATATCTTCACAGAGAAAACAGTAGCCAACTTCCTGCCATTAAACCTACAAATATACAGGAGAACTTCTGTAAATTGACCACCAAGGGTATCAAATCGGTCAACATAAGGAACTGGGCTGACTATACTAATACGTGTATGTGGTGCATGCCCAGTTGATACAAATTAGGTCAACTTAAGGAGGTGGTCAATGTACGGAGGTGGCCAATGATGGAGGTTCTACTGTATTTGAATGATTTATGTTTCCTGCTGCTTCAATGTTGATTTTTCTCCTTATACTCATTTCTGTTGGTTACCTACATCCTGGAGGTCATCTTCCTGCTGTAGGACACAATACTCCTACCTTTTAGTTAAATTGCTAATTGTCTCATTATATCTTTTGACTTAAACTACCACCTGCTCCCTTCTTAGATGAGTGTATGCAAAGTATACGCTCATAACATTCTCATATCTGTGTTGATTCCCCACATCACAGCGCTTGTTTTTCTTTTATAACCAAACATTTCAGAAATTCATGTACTTCTGATTTTTTACTACTGTTCACCTCTCGTTTTCCTGGAATCTCACCTACAACTTCAGCCACCTGGTGGAAAGGCTCTGATCATGGTTAGGAATGTGCTACTTATTGTTGGATGTATTTCAATTGTATACAAACAACAGGACTATTATCAGAGCAAAAGGATAATGATTTTACCATTTTGTGATAGTAGTCCTTGGAAAACATAATTATACATTTTTGCCAGATTTGAAGTACATTTCTTGTTTTTTTAACTTACTTTAAAATAGGTTCATAGGTGATTAGAAATGTTCTTGCTATTTTAGGAGATTCAGCATAAATGCTTTGGGAATGAGGTGCTGATGTTGTCATTATTGATAGAACTTTGTGAATTTATAAGTTTTATAGTTTATAGATTTTTTTTTAAATAAAAAGTGTAAGAATTTACTACGTCCCCAGCTCTGAATGGAAAATTTTAAACTGGAGCTCAGGTTCTGGTGATACAATTGATTTGGACCAAAACTACTGTACCTTTTTTAATTGTCTGAAAAACAAAGAATGATATAAACTGTATAATACTAAAGCTATCTTAAAAGAACTTAACTGGGATAATTTCCTCTTTCCTTTGCCAATTCACCTCATTTCCCCTTTCAAAATGGCTTCCCCCTCCTCATTTGGATGCTTCTTTCTACACTGAAATTTTGATTGGCCACCTGAAATAGTGGGGTGTGCCTTCCAAATCATGTTACCTAAAGTATTGACACATCAAGTTAATAAAGAGGTTATCTTAATAAACTTACAGATTGATAAGCAAATGTATTCAACCAGAAAAGCAAATCTTTCAGCATAAAAGTAGTGAACCAAGTTGGAAGAAATTGAACAACTTCAACTCTGTGAAAATCACCTTCTAACTTAACAATAATTATAATGAAAGAACATACACATGTATATCACATAGAAAAGTTTTAGAATGAGAGTTATGGTAAGGTAAAATATTTCATAGGTCTATAAAAACACATTCTACCATTCATTTTATAGAACTAATGGTTACAATTTAAAGTGTAATCATAAAAGAGCTTATTTTCATACTTCTCATTTTCATTTTTTTATTGTTACTAAGCACTTACCTTGTACATAGCATCGTCCAGATGATCCATGAATTAGTACTGTAAGTGGCCTAGGCTTTGTTCTATGTGAAATAAGACTTGCAGACAGGTGCTAAAAAATTTTATTCAATTAGCAATTTATGTGCTACATAGCCCTACAGTTTGGGTCTTTTTTAGTGTGTGGGGGGCAGTGTTTGTTATTATTTTGAACTAAGTCAAATGAGCACAAAATATTACATTTTGTAGAGGAATTAGAAGACAAAATCACTTTCATAATCTTTCCTGTTGAGTCCAATGTTTACTTGACTTAAGCTGTTAGGAAGAAAAGTTAAGTTTATTACAACTTTATTCTTTAAGATGAAGTGTATCCCCATTTCTAGTTAAACCCGGGGTGGTGTTTATATCTGTATAAGAACAATAGCTACCTATTTGGGAGATATTATTCTAGGCATTTGTGATGTGCTAATGTCCTAGAAAAGATGATTGCTAGACAGCAAAAACTGACAAAGCATACAACTAAAGTTATTAAATTGATAGATACACGTAACATGTCTAATTAGTAAAAGGCAAAAGATTTATGCGATCTGCAGAGAAACCAGAGTATAACATGTCTAATTAGGATGCTTAAGTATTTAATTTTTATATAGAGAGTTGCTGTTAGTTAATTGAAAGTCATTTGCTTACTCTAAGAGAATTTATTGATATTTTCTTTGTAATTACAGAGAAAAAGTGCTGAAGTATAGTTTTGAATTAGCTTTGGGTAGGCATTGAAGCTACTAGACATTTCCAAATGAGCATATTAAGATTTGCCCTTAAGTCTACATAATAATATGATTATTAACTTTAATTAAATACTCAAATTTTAATCTGACCTTGGCATTGTTGAAATTGATGGTATAAAACAAGAATAGGCAAATAGTTTTACATAAAGGAATAAGTAATAAATATTTTCAACTTTGTGGTTAATATAATGCTGCAACGTCTCAAGTCTGCTGTTTTTTGCAGGAAATCGGTCATACACATTATTTAAATAAATGTACATGACCATGTTCCAGACATTTTTCTTATAGATACTGGAAGCCAGCTGGACTGCAGTTTTTACACTGTGGCACAGAAACTAGTACTAAACTAGCATTCATGAGCAGGTAATTTAGTGTCTAGCATATTGTCTTTCCTTAGAATGTTCCAAATATTGTATGCAATAAATTAAAAGAGATAAAGTTCCCATGATAAATTTAGGTCACTAAATATTATCTTAGTAACAAACACTAAAATATTCACTTCACAGATTTAAGAAAGCATATCATCTGCTTGATCAAGATCAAAACTGAAAAATATGAGCACAAAAAGTAATGCCAAAGATGTAGTCAATCATCTTGTTGCCAATATTGTGCAGGATTTTTAAAGTTCTCTCACTGAGGACCTATGGCTGGAATACATGTTTTACATAGATCAGTAATTATGTTACAATTTTGAGATTTTCAAAATATTTGAAGATACTTCATTCATGCTTTTATGGGCAGTTTACTTTTTTTTTCCTTAATAACTAGCCTGGCAATTAGGTAATGCTTAATACATTTATGTACCACAAAATCATGAGTAAACATAGGTTTTCTCTGACAAACTTTGATATTTCTGAATATATTGTTTTAAATCTTATTTTATTATTGTTATTGAGAATTAAACAACCAGAAAGCCACACCCACAAAAGTAGCCATTACCCACGTGTTCCTACCAACAAGAACTCACCATTCATATATTGATTTCCAGATGATTTTTTCCCCTTTTTTTCTGATATGGCAGCAACATGTACTTCGCACTCGTTAAGAAGGTTAAGATATACAAGGGAATTGAAGATATTAGGAGTGGATCCTGGCCCTCACAAGGGGGGATAGGTCCATTTTGCTTACCAAAGTTTCAAATGGCAAACAAAATTATGAACACCCTACCATTGAAAATAAGCATTTTTGTCCCCATTTCAAGTAACTATTCATTTATCAAATGTTTAATGAGCTGTAAGAATAGTTAGGCGCCTCTAACCATGCGGGATTAAAACTTTTAAATATCCACAGGAGACTTTAGAGTGAAGAATTCCCAAAATCTATTTCTCTTTTTCATTTTTCTGGCCTAACTAATCTCTCTCTCTTTCTCTGTCTCTTTCTCTAAACCCATGCACCTATGATCTATCATCTGCAAAAGTATCTAATAGTCTTAGAAAAGCAAAGAGAAAATTGTGTAAAATGTATTTGGCAGAAATTTTTAGAGCTTCATTCATTTTAATCCAGGAATGGCTAGGTCTTCAGCGTAATATAATATCTAAAATAAATTTAATATTGGAGTCTGTTATTGTGTAATTTCATATTTAAAAATAATCATTTATTGAGACTTAAATGTATCATTATTGAATGTACAATAAAATTGAAAAGTTGAAAATTGAATAAAGTGTAGTTACTGTTTTTCATATTTCTTAATCTTTTGGGCAAGTGGAGTTGTGCCTGCCTGTGTGTGTTTTATAACGTGATCATGAACTAGTTTCTCCATTTCTCTACTGGATGGACCAAGTAAAATACAGGGTCATCTCGTATGTTTAGGATCCTATGACTACTTTTATAATTAAGTAATTCTGAACAGAATAATAATCTCATTTTTCTGTATGAAATTTGGGGAAGGTATAAGAGGTAAGAAGTCAATAAAAATAAAGTTTTGATAGAATTTTTTAAGAAACATGCTTTTGTTTTCTTAATGCTTCATAAGAAATGATTTTCCATTTCTCAAAAACAAAATGGGCAAGTTTTTTCCTAAGCCTTTTAGCTATTCTTCCTTCTATTCGCATCAAACTAGTATAGGAAAGACATTTTTTTTTTTTTTGGATTCTACAAAAACTCCAAATACTTGCTAAATTGTTGTAAATGGTTTTCTATAAAGAAGACAGGCTATTGTACCCATAAGCAACACTGTCAGGATGTCCACAGACAGTAAATAAATAACATGAATAAAAAGTACAACTCTCATAGAAATTAAAAGAGCCTTAAAAAAATCTGTGATTTTATTAGAAACTGAAATATTCTTAACTATCTAAAAGCTTTTGGTTCTTATGAGAGAATATTGATTTTTGATAATTTATATAGCACAGTTGTGGAAGCCTTTTTAAACTCCGTATATCAACGTGCTCTGAATAGCCTCTTTATTCTTAAAGCATTTCCATTTCTCAGCATGGATTCAGGAAGACAAAAGGGACATAAAATATATATAAAAATACCAGAAATGAGCCAGGAAAGGGATGTTATTAAAAGTCATGAAAGGCTTCTAAGGATATGAAGAATCTACTTTTAAATATATTTTTAAAGTGTAATGGATATAAATCATTTCTTTAAGTTCTTTTAATTCCCCAGTTTTTCCTTCAGAATAGAATTAAAAGCACATGTTTAGTAAAATGTCAAAATAACAAATGCAATTAAGTGGGAAATTTTAAATTAAACTAGTTAAGTCACATCAAGCTTATTAAAGTTTAACTTATTAAAATAAGTTCCAATTTAATATCTGGCGTGTGTAATTAAGCCCACAAAACACCTACAGATGCTACTTATTTTGTATTTAAGTAAGTTTGTGATACTCGATATTAACGATTATAAAGTGTTCAGAGTCCTATCATGTAAAATTCTACTCCTTGTGCCCTGAAAATACATACTAAACAAACACTGGCCTAACCTTACTTTTATTACATTTGACGAAAATATTATAAACTAAATAAAGTTGTAGCATATAAATTATTTCAATCAATAAAGTAAAAATATTTTAATTTACCTTTTCCTTTTAAACATAACAACTTGGTAACATTAAGATCTGGAAACCGTGGAAGTGCTCTGTGAATAGATATTAAATGAATAACTACCAGATACAGTCACGACATCGTTCCCTCTTTGACAGGCACATCTTTGACCCAGTCCATACCTCTTTTGACTGAATACCATTAAGCACAATCCAGATGGCTGCCAGCAATTTCCCTTGCCCATTTCCACTGAGACACCTTGTCACAGGCAGGTACATTTTTTTACCCTTGAGTTTCTTTCTGTCTTTCGGGAAGATAGTTTCCATTATGTAATGTAAACAGCTTTTAGGAAAGGGAATTTATTTTCTTTTCCTTCAGCCGGATTTTCCTATCTTCAAAAGAAAATTTTCTCAATGCTAAAGGCTGAGCGCTTTCACAGATTGTCTGGTATTAGCGTTCTGGTGTACATGCATTTTTAAACTACTTAATGAACCAACCAATTGTAAAATACTATCTATTAAAATTTCATATACTTTCAAATGGAGCATTAAGTTTATCCTATGCAGACTAAATTAAGACAGGGAAACCGTAGCTGAATATAATGCATTAGCAAAAATGGAAAAGAAACCAATGATTCAGCATTTTCGATTAATAGTGTATTCAATTTCTGCAAAACTGCTGGACTTTGATAAGAGAGCATCCATGTTTCTTAATATCACCGAGGTAATAAGGCTCTCCACAGTCCCTGTACACACAGAAACAAGCATTCCCAGCAATATTCAATATCATAAATGCTATTCATCAACTGTGTAAAAGGGCCATGACAGGCTGAAAATTCAAATTATTACTTTATTTTTTTCCTTTCTTTTATACTTTAACTCTCAAGTCTGGGTCTACGCAGATATAAATAATTTTTTTCCCTTTCCTTTAATACTAATAAATTAAATTTTTCTGGTCATCACATTTATAATTTTTTGACAATATTGGAATGAAATCTGTTTGACAAATATTTCTTACTTTAGTAAGAATTTAAAGAATGGTAAATCACACACTGGATTTCTTCACGGCTACAATATAATGGCGCAGTGAGTATGTCCCTGTTTTATAAGTTGAAAATAGATATGATTCATTTGAAAATGACCAAATGCTCAAAGTCGGTCTATGCTAGTGGGAAAATGTATTGGTGAAGCCACTGTGGAAAAAAAGTACAGATGTTTTTAAAAAATTTAAAAATGGAATTACCATATGACCCAGAAATGGTACTTCTGGGTCACCAGATATGGTGACTCTATAGTTCCCCATTTGGCATTGAATAATAAAAGAGATGAAATCACCACATCATAAATACATCTGCAATGCTCATTGAAGTATGACTCACAATAGCCAAGATACAGAAACAATCTAAGTGTCCGCCAATGAACAAATGGATAAATAATCTGTATGAGAGATAAGCAATGGCATATCACTCAGCATTTAAAAAGAAATCTTCCATTTAACACAACACAGATGGACCTGGATGACATTACACTAACTGACATAAGCCGAAATCAGAAGTGATATGATATCACTTATATGTGGGGTTTAAAAGTAAAAGGAGGTTGAATATACAGAGATAGAAAATAAAGCAGTAGTTACAGAGAGGGCAGAGGGAAGATAATCTATAGGTAAAAAGATACAAAGTAGCAGCTATGCAGGATGCACAAATCTAAAGATCTTCTGAACAACGTGAGGTCTACAGTCAGGAATGATGTATTGCATTCAGTATTTTTGCTAAATGAGTAAATTACAGATCGTCTTGCCCAGTGGAGGCAAAATGAATAAGCATGCGAGCTGAAGCAGAGGCTGATTTGTATCACTATGGTAACTATTTTAATACATATGTACCTGTGACATCATGTTGTATGCCTTAAATGTACACTATAAAATTTATTTTAAAAATAGTTGCCATGGACATGGCAAACAATGCATTAAACTCATGTGCTTTTCCCCAAAACTAATTAGTGAAATAAATAGGAACAAGTGCTGGTTATCTTTGCTGAGTGACAAACCGTGAGAAGTGTAGGGACTTTCCGTGGCATCCCCTTATCTCACAGTCACTGTGGGGTAGGATCCAGGCACAGGTCCGCTTGCTCCTTGGCTTCAGAGTCTCTCCCCAGCTTGTGGTAAAGGTGTCAACTAGGCTTGAGTCTCAGTTGAAGGCCCCGTTAAGAGGAGGATTCAATTCCAAACCACTGCTAAAGCTGTTTCCCAGATTCACTTGCTTTGAGACTGTTGGACTGAGAGTCTAATTTCCTAATTGGGTATTGGCCTATGGTCACCCTTAGTTCCTTGCCACATTGGCCTTACAGATACACCAATTCACTTCATCAAAGCCTCTAACGAAAAGAGGAAAGATAATCAAACGGAAGGAAGTTACAAATCTCTTGAAACCCAATCAGAGAACCTAATCACAGAAGTGGTACTTTCGCCATATTCTGTTTTTTGTTTTTTTTTTTAAAGTCACAAGACCAGCCCACATTCACAGGAGCGTATTATTCAAGAACATGAGCGCCAGGAGGGAGAGATCATTGGAGACCATCTTAAAGTGTTCTCAGAACAGAATATTAATAACACAGAATCTTATTGTGGTTAAAAAAGGAACATATTACTTATGGTATGATATATGCATATATATACGTGTATGTGTGTCTATCTTCAAATGACTGAGTTCAAATTTAATTTGTTTTAATATTCAAAAGATGTAAAAGAGCACTATGTTTTGAGGATTTTTTATTATAAAGCAACTTATGATTTTTTACAAATTTGATTGCCCGAAGTCTGTTCCTCATATATGATACTGTTCTGTATTATAACGAGAAAAAAAATGAATCTTGCAAATACAATGAAAGACATAAAAATTAAGTTAATGACATATGTTCTAAAAAGATAGGTCTCCATACTTCTGCTGGGACTCCTTATGACAAGAGCAGTTATCTAAACTATGACACCAAGCAGAATTATAATTCATTTTTGAGCTAAGCTATATTAAAATGACAAAGGAAGTAATAGGTCAAGTATAATAGAGCAAAAATTGTGAAAATTTTCAAAACAAATATCATTAGTTACTATCACTGGATACTAAGCAGTATCTGTTATAGTTCACCACCATTATCTGATTTGTTGGGTTTCTGCATCTTGCCATGTCTTTAAAATGCTTACAACTACCAAAGTGATCCAGATTTTACCATATGTACCTCTTTGTGTCATAAATGCAAAAAAAAAAAAAAAAAGACATTTATTTTGAGTACAGCAGTCTCCCCTATCTGAGAGAGGATATTCCAAGATCCACAGTCAATGCCTGAAAACATGGATAGTTCTGAACCCTCTATCCACTAAGTTTTTTCTTATATGTACTCATACATGCCTAGCATAAAGTTTAATTAGCTAGGCAGTATAAGAGATTAACAATAGTAATGAAGAAGAAAGTAGAATATTATAACAATATACCATAATAAAAGTTACACAAATGTGGTTTGTCTCTTTCTTGCTCAAAAAATTCTTATTGTGTTATATTCTCTCTTCTTGTGACAAAGAACAGATGAATCAGGATGGAGTGAGATGGTGCAAGATTTCATCATGTACTCAGAACATCACACATTTTAAAACTGATGAATTTTTATTTCTGAGATTTTCCATTTAATATTTGCAGGTAAATGGACCTCCTATAAGCAAAACCACAGAAAAGGGAGGACTATTCTTCTATTCCATATAACACCTAAAACACCACCATTTATGTCTGAACTGATTAATCATTTCATGATTTTTGTATAGCCCATGTCTATAAAGTAAATAACACAGATTGAAGTCATGGAGAAATGTTATTAATATTTATAGCCAGCTATTGAAAATTGCAATGGAAAATCACTTCATTAAACTGCAGCACTAAAGAATGAAGGACATCGTTTAAAAAGGGAAAGAGTTGCGGATTTAATTAAAATGTTAAATTATTGTTGAAACAAAGGTCATAATCATAAAATGTAATTGAAAGGAGTTCATTACCTTGTATCCTAGTGGGCCTTTTTCATATCGAAATGTATATTGCATATTTTCCATTTAAAGGATAAATTGATATCATTTTAGTTGAGTGGATGAACTAAGATGAGAAGAATTGTTACAAACCATACACTTCAGGAAATTAAATATTCAAATTTTCATTTTGCATATGTGCAATTCGCTATCTTTAAATCTCTAGTATTGTCATTTTGGGAGATCACGTTAGGAGCTAATAAAATGATGGGTTTCAATATACTAAAACTTTCTTTACATAATTTAAGCATCTTTTAAAACACTTGATGTAAGGTGTTGTGGTCAGATCAGATTAAATTTCTCATTATGTATAAAATACATGTATAGTACACAGGGTCTTCTACATTAAATAATAAATTATGCTAAAAATCATGCAATACTCCTAAAAATGCACGGTTGATGAACTAGATCTCTAATTGCTTGTTGCTGAAATGACTATACCTGCCATCATTTTAACTCTGGAGGGGGAGAGGAAGTAACATGGTACATTAAATGGAAAAAGCACGTCTCTGAGACTAATGAGAATTTTGTTAGCTGTGTGACTTTAAAAAAATAAACCACCAATTATCCCTGGACTCTGTTTTCCACATCTGTCAAGTAAAAAGTGGGATAAATAAGATTGAGGAGCCTTTCTATATATGAATGATTTCTGAAAATTTTCAAAGAGGTGCAAAAAATTATAGGAATTGTGTATAACTTGTATTTACTGCAATACATTGTAGAATTAGGTTAAAAATTTTAATTTTCTGTCCTTTATATATAATTCATGTAAGAATTTAAGCCCAGGTGAACACAATGAATAATCTAGAGAATACCGAAGAGCAGATTTGAGTTTATAAAATGCTTTGTAAACCTAAGATGTAGATTGGAGAGATTTTATCATAATCATGATGATGATAA
>CAUYQV010060301.1:0-10421 GCA_963574575.1 Galagoides demidoff
CCATCTTAAAAAACTTAGAAGGATTTATTTATTTAGTGATTACAGAAGACTGTTGCTAATGGATGAAAAGAATAACATACCCTGTAAATCTAAAATGATGTATGTTTATGCCATAGCTTTGAGATGATTTAAATTGTGGAAGCACATGAAAGTAGCAACAACTTAATGTTCTCTACTGACATAGGAAAAAATCAATTAGTTTCATGTTTCTGAAACCTCAGTCATTTGAATTTCCTCTCAAGATTTTTGCCATCTTAGTCACCATCTATACTATTATTTACCAGCAGTTTTCTTTATATGGATATATATCTACCTATGGGAGAAATATATGTACATATTCTTTGTTTTTTTACACATATATATATATATATTGCAGTTTTTGGCCAGGGCTAGGTTTGAACCCGCCACCTCTGGCATATGGGGTCGGTGCCCTACTCCTTTGAGCCACAGGCGCCGCCCTCTTTGTATGTGCTTTAATGTGTCTAAACCTGTGTGTCTATACTCTCTGAACACTTCAATGGATGCACTATTTCACTTTGGTTTACTTTAAAAGCAAATATAGCATTATGGTAAATGGGAAAATGTATCGCTTACTAAAACTATACAGTAATGTTAAAAATAAGCATACTATAAGTGAAGTTATTAAATGTAGCTAGATTTTTTCCTGTTGAAGTCTACGAACCAAGAGTTTTCTCTTTGATAAAAAAGGAGATGAACAAGGACCAGCAGGGCCACGTGGGCACCAGACGGAATTTCTCTTTCACCTGAGCAGAAGGACTGAAAGATGGCTGAAGATGGAATAATGTGCTCTCTGTATGACTCCAGTTTATTTCACGCTATGTCCAGGATTACTGCAAATGATTTTATACGCCATCCCTGGAACACTTCTGTCACTTAGGAAAATACTGGATCAAGTGATCCTAAAGGTTTCTCCCCGTTTAAAAAAAAAATCATTTAAATGTATTCCCTCCTCAATATCAGTTGGTTACTCATTTTCCAGATTTAAAAAACACAATTATGAAATTTATGTCCATAAGTGTTTACAGAAATTACTGCCTTTAATATTCTTTGGTATTTTTTATGCAATGTCACATTTTTACACAGTTGTGAGTTTTTTAACTTACAGAGATTCTTTTTTCATTGTATTACATATAGATCTAACACATTTTTCTTAACTGTTGCATAGCTGTCTAAACCTTGAATATGAAATTATCTGTTCAACCATTCTTCTATTACTGGAAAATTAGTTGGATTTTTTTTCCCACCAGCTTTTGCTGTATAAATAATGATTCAATTAATATTCTTACATAGCCCTTCAGCAAACATGTTAATATTTCTCAGAAGAAGATACCAGGAAGTAGAATTATAAGGGATATTGGACAGATAGGCAGGTCTATTATCAAATTGCACTTTAAAATAGCTGTGCCAATTTATACTCTGTCCAGTTTGAGAATCCTTGTTTCTCTAAATATTAATCAACCCTATTGTCAAACTTTACATTTTTGCCAACCTCAGTGGTAAAACATAATATATGTTGCCCTTGTGTTAAGTTTCATTTCCCTGAAAATCACTATTGCATGTCTTTTCATAACTTTTGTCTATTTGCATTTTATCTTCCCTATGACTATCTGGTTTCCACTTCTTTTTCTCCTTAATGTGCAGATGTTATTCAGACACTGCCACATGTCATTCAACAATGGAGATACATTCTGAGAAATGCATCGTTAGGTAATTTTGTCATTGTGCAAATATCATAGGGTATACTTACGGAAATCTAGATGGTATCTCTATTTTTATTTGTATCTATTTTTACATGGAAAACCAAAGTCCCAGCACCGTTACTGAATATCGATCATTTCAGCTATGGGATCTGCAGTGCTACTATCAGAGGTCCATATATACTCCATTATAATCTTATGGAACAGCCATTGTAGACATGATTCATTGTTGACTGAAACATTGTCCTATGGTGTCTGACCAGATTTGGATAGTATACCTTTAACTGATATATACACATAATAAATACATGTATATGTGGCAAATATTTTTCTCCAGTTAGTTAGACACAATAGTGGCTGACT
This sequence comes from Galagoides demidoff, assembly GCA_963574575.1. Classification (NCBI taxonomy): domain Eukaryota; kingdom Metazoa; phylum Chordata; class Mammalia; order Primates; family Galagidae; genus Galagoides; species Galagoides demidoff. The sequence goes on from CAUYQV010060301.1 coordinate 2,082, forward strand.
ATAGGACAACCTTTTCTGATTCCCCTGTCCCTTGCATGCCTGCTGCTATAATATAAAGGCCAAAAAAGGAGAGATATTTGCTTTGCCAGCTTTTCTTTGGAATCAGCAATGGTCATGTAAGCAGTTTTGGCCAATTTGTAGAAAGCAAGAGGGGGAAGCTGGAGCAAGCTCAGGTTCTTTTTTTTTGAGACAGTCTCACTCTATTGCTGATGGTAGAGTGCTGTGGTGTCAGAGCTCACATCAACCTCAAACTATTGGACTTGAGTAATCCTCTTGCCTTAGCCTTCCCAGTAACTGGGACTACAGGCATGTACCACAACACCTGGCTAGTTTTTCTGGGTTTTTTTAGGGGCAGGGTCTTGCTTTTACTCAGGCTGGTCTTGAACTCTTGACCTCAAACAATCCACCCACTTCGGCCTCCCAGAGTGCTAGGATTACAGGCATGAGCCACCATGCCCAACCAAATGGTTGGTTTCTTACTGAAGATTTTATGCAATGTGATTGTTTATCTCACAGGTATTCATGCCAAAGGTGTCAAGTCTAAAATTCAGGGACCATTTTATACTTCTAACTTATTTTCTACCTTATCCCTGACCCTCATCACTGAGCATGTGATAAGAATTCAACAAGTTGTGAATGAAAACATCATCCATTTAAGGGCAATGCCTGTGGCTCACAGGAGTAGGGCACTGGCCCCATATTACTGGAGGTGGCGGGTTCAAATCTGACCCTGGCCAAACATTGAAAAAAAACCCAAAAAACAAACAAACAAACAAAAAAATCAAAACATCATCCATTTAATAAGAAACAATTGGTCTAGGCAAAGAGAATATGGTTCTTCCACTCAATCCTTCCTGTCAATCATTTATAGTTTTTTTTGCAGTTTTTGGCCAGGGCTGGGTTTGAACCCACCATCTCCTTTGAACCACAGGTGCCGCCCAATCATTTATAGTTTTTATTGGCCTAGCACACTACTGTGCTAAGACCTTGAATGAAAAAATAATGAAGGCTATGTTCAAACATCAGACAGAATTTATCACATATTACTTGGGATACTATTTTTTGATTCATTTATTATACTTTATGTAGAATATAAGATTTCAATACTTGAAAATGGTGAAATATTTAAAATTTTGAATTGCTTTTTTCTCATTTTACATATCCCCTCAAAATCAGAGTTCAGCCTTTCTGTTTTCCTTCTCTGCTGCTTTTTCTCATTAGAAAGTTTGATGCTTAAATCATAAATAAATATTTTATGACTTGTTCCAGCAGTATTACAGATGAAAAAACTTAAAAACCCTCCAGCTATAAATTCTTGCTTATGCTGGCTAAAATAAAACAAACATTATTGTAATTAAGAACTGAAACCCTAACTACCAAGGATAAAGAAGAAATTAAAACACACACACACAAAAAAACTATTGCTGCTATGCACTGAGACTGCCCTCAGGGAGGCTGGGAGAGATGGTTGAGGCTTGCTGCACAGAGCGGCCTTAGAGCTCTCACAAAGCATTATGAAGTGAATTAGGGCCTACATATGTGAGACTGAGGTTGAATATGAAATATTCTTTAATATTGAAGAACTTGAAAAGCCACTTTCTGAATGAGCTAGAAAAAACAGCAGCCCACTATCAGGTAGAGCACCAAAAGTTCTCTCTACTTTAGCTCTGGTGCGGTAGATAAGACCTCCCCTGAGAAATACTATCTAGGAACTGATCCTCATATAATCTGGGGAACAGAATTTCACCACCTGTAAAGATCAAAACAAAACGTCAGCCAAATTTTTAAAGTAATATTTAGTTAGTCATATACCCAGGAACTTAGTGGGGCAGACATTCTCTGAAAGAATACAGTTCAAACACAAGCACAAAATTGTCCCAGAGAAAAAGTTTCATATATATATGTATGTGTGTGTGTACATTAAAAAAAGTAGAAACAAGTTACCAAGAGTAAAATTAGAAGAAAAACAAATGGCAGAATCAAAACCACATACATTGCAAGTTTGAAAATATCGAATAGAAAATATAAGCTATATTTAATGTATTGAAAGAAAAACATTTTTGAAAGTATTACAAAGAAAAAATTGTAAACATTTCCAGAAAGATTTTAAAAGCTTAATTATTACTTCAAACTAGTGAAGGGAAAAGAAAAGAATGAAAACGAAAGCAAAAAGTGAAAACAAAAGTAGATAAACAAAATCTCAACCAAGGGCAGTGCCTGTGGCTCAAAGGAGTAAGGTGCTGGCCCCATATACCACAGGTGGCGGGTTCAAACCCAGCCCTGGCCAAAAAAAAAACACAAAAAAATCTCAACCAAGCAAGCAAGATACACACACACAAACACATTGCCAAAACCCAGTATGCGTATTTTAAGAAAGGCAAAAAATTTGACACTAAACATATATTCATCATATTTATTATCTTGTATATTACATTTGGTATCTCTCGTAATTGCAGAAGTCAAATGTATCTAGAGTATTACAATTTTAACACTATTTTTTCCTTTCTTAAAATGTGTATACTTTTTCTGGCACCTTCTGAATATACACGCACACACATGCATAAGACAAAAAAGCAAAAATTAAGAAATTAAGAAAAAACTACAAAGCAAAACTTAAGGTTGTGGATATAAATACATATAGGTCAAGAATCATAAAACAACAGAATAAACTATTATAAAACAGGTTAAGAGCAAAATCCAGACATATGTTATTTAATAAGAAACATCTAAAATATAAAGACACGGAAATGTTGCCAACCAAATGGATGAAAAATGTATATACGAGGAAAGGAATCCAAAATACAAATACTAAGACTGTATAAACATTAGTCAAATTAGACTTGAGGAAAAAAGCGTGACTAAAGTTAAATGGTTCAGTCCACAATGATTCCCATAGCAAATGAATGGGAAGATGAATAGTGTGAATTTCTGGACATTTTAACATAGGCTTAGAATACATGATATAATGCAGAATTATGAGGAGAATTTGACAAATTGATGACTGGAGTGGAAGATTTTAAAATATCTCAGTGATCTATAGCATTATACACAATAGCTTCACCACCCTAAATTACATTAGCATTGTAATCGTTCCTGTATGTCACAATTAAACGTAAATCTACAAAAATGTATATATTTTTAGTTTTGGCAAAGAAAACTAAGGGACTGAGAATAATCTGTGAGTGACAGAGATCAAGTCAGCTTTACCTCCAAAACCTACTCAAATAGACCCTTGGGAACATCCACGGACCCCAGTTCCTCAGTGTTACCTTCCACTGAGTTTGAAGGTTTATTCCTGAAAACACACACAGACTTTCTCTGAGCCCAGCAGAGACATACACACATGTGTGGTGAACAAATTTTGGCCCTAGATCAGCAAACCTCTAATATTCTGAAAGAAAAGCATCTGGTCCTTTCCATGTCTTACTGTGGCTAATAATCCTTGATTCCCACATGGCTACGTCAGTGATTCTGCATTTTTAACAAGTATCCTAGGTGATTCTGATACAAGCGACACTTTGCTAAATCATAGCATACGCCAGAATACTGCTTTTTATTGTTCTGGAGCCTGTAGGAAAATGTGGAGCACAGTTGAAGACAAACGTTTTCAGTTCGCAGATTAACAATTTCCGTTTACATTGAAATAAAGTTTTACAACGCACGAAGTACTTAAAGGATTAAGTATTATCTTAAAGCATTCAATACTGTGTTTTCCTCACAAGGTCAGTAAAAGAGGCGGTGCTATTTTATAAACGAGGAAATGGAAGTTCATGGTGATTCAGTAGCTGGCCTAGCTTTACAATTTAATTTTTTTTTCCTTTTCTTTCTTTCTTTCGAGACAGAGTCTCACTCTGTTGCCCCATGCTAGAGTGCCCATGGCCTCAGCCAAGCTCACAGCAACCTCAAACTCTGGGCTCAAGCAATCCTCCCGTGTCAGCCTCCTGGGTAACTGGGATTTCAGTTGCCTCCCAAAACACCTGCCTATTTTTTTTTTTTTAACTAGAGACGAGGTATCGCTCTTGCTGAGGCTGATCTCCAACTCCTGAGCTCAAGCAATCCTCCCACCTTGGCCTGCTGGAGTGCGAGGCTTACAGGCATGAACCACTGCGCCCTGCCCTTACAATTTAAATTTAATGCTTCTACCATTGCTCCACACCTGCTTCTTTGGGACAAAGAATCTTTTGACTTTTACATCCAGAGCTTAAAACAATGTTCTAGGTGACAGGGATAAAGGAGAAACTTCCTAGAATACATTTTAAATATCTTTGGCAGGTTCTCTGCCTTTTCATTCAGTTCAGGAAATAGGGTACACAAATGAAGGATGGTTCTGCTGGTGAGGCCAGCATGGAGGGCACGTTCACGCTGCGAGCTGGCTGTCACTGTGGGCTACCCACTCACACACGCTGTCTCACTCTCATCCCAAAGACACACTGATAACCCCAGTGTATCAGGTTAGAAACAAAATGAGCATTTAAATGTATCACAAAAATTTATCACGGTAAATTCAGAGACCTAGACTGTGTAATTATTTACCTTTCATATAGCAAAAAAGTGTTTCCTCTCCTCTTTTTTTTCCTTCTTCCCCCCCCTTCCTTTCCTCTTTCTCTCTCTATCTCTCTCCCACCTCCTTCCTTTCCTCCCTCCTTTTCTTCTCCCTTTCTTCCTTTTTTTCATGTAGAAAGTTTTGTAGAAAGTTTTCTGCAGTGAAAAATCTTTAATGGAGTACTTTCCCTGGTGAACTAGAAATCTTCCCTTCATATACAAATTTTGATACAAATAGGTGAAAGAATAGTGTGCAAATCTTACAAATACAAGTAGAGGCTCCCATTTGAAAAACTCACACATAAAATAAACCTCAGCAGACTACCCGGCATATTTTGAATAGGTACCAGAGTGAGAGAGAGAGTAGGACACCGTGGCAACGAGCATCACCTCTAGGAGTCATGGAAACTGCAATTTGAAGCCCCGCTCCTCCAAGCTGTGCTCTTTAGCCAAGTTATTTAAATGTCTCTGTGCCTCAGTTTACTCATAGGATTAAGTGAATAACAGCCATTTAGTACAGTAGACAGCACGTATTAGACACCCAAGTGACAGTTACCAATAATACTAAAGAACATTTAAGGCCAAACTAGTCGAAACTTACTGGTGGGCCTGCTGGTCCCAGAGCCACTTCATTGGTGTTAGAGCAGGAGCAGGAATGCGGAAGGTCTGGGCAGGACTCATCATCCCTCTGGAAAGAAAAAAATAACACAACCATGAACAAGGAAATCTACACCAAGGCCTTACTGACTCAAAGAAAGCACTTTGATTTAAGACATTATTAGATTTTTAAGTGTATATTAGTCTACAAAGGCAGAGAGTATTCACCCCTAATTATAAAATCTTTTTTTGTAAGGGAAAATGCATTTGTGCCTGGTAAGTCATTGATAAGCACTATTATTGAAGGATGTTGCTAAAATAAGCCTGGAAACTCAGATGAAGAGACAGAGTCAGAAGTGGGTGCAAAGAAATTCTGGTCTCTATCTAATTCAGTTGGAGAAATAGTGCTCTGTGAACTAAAGGTCTGACAAATGTTCTTTAGGCTCCAGTATTTTTTCTATTTCAAAGGATAAAAGAAAACTTGTTGGAATGTTCTATCAAAACAACTGCATGTATGCTAAAACAAAACAAAAACAAAAAAATAAAATAAAATAAACAATGCTTAAACACATCAGCAATTCCCTGTGACAACTTCAACAACAGGTCACATTCTGTGGTTGAAAATAAGAAAAACATGGTGTTGATCTAAGGCTTTGGAATAAGAGAACATTTTCTTCTATCTTGGGGGATTTTATTGTCATGTGACATTGCAAGCTAGATTATTAAGGGGAGGCTGAATATATCTGAATGAGTTACCAGGATGTAGAGAAAGTCATGGCACCTGCTAATAGCTGTTGAATAATTTGTAAATATCCTGTGGGGAACAGCAGCCAAAATGAACCCAGCACAGGGATAAGAAATTATAATAAAACTTCAAAGCATCTGTAAGTCCCTTTAGTTAAAGAGGAAATGATCCCCCATTTTTAAGACTTTGGAGGAAAGTAAAGTTAGAGCGTAACAGAGCTCAGATAATAGTCACTTTGTTAAATTGAAAGTAATAGGAGTCTGTGAAATTTTCACAACATAAACCCCCTAAATGTTGAGCAAATGGCCTGTATGTATACTGGTATATACTTTTCTCTAAATTTTGGACAATAGTCAAAGATTTTAGTTCATTTGATCTTAGCCAAAAGGCTGAGAAGCAATCAAAGATTTCAGGTCACCGCCCTTGCTAACACATCTGGTCAGATATCCGGCCAACTGGAAGTACAGACTTAAGTATTCTGAAAGATCCCAAAATAAGGCTGACAACAGGCCACCTGTGACCAGGGACTCAGCAATAGTTTTGCCAGTGCTGCCGGCTGTGTCTCCCCCATGTCCTTCCTGGGGAAAGTGCTGATCACATCTTTTCTTCATACAGCGAAGGATTCTGAGGGTTTCTCATTCCAATTTCCAATCTTACCAGCACTTAAGCCTAACATTAATGCATCTCTGATAATGCGTAATTTCTCAACAGAGTTTACTAGAAACTCATTTTGCTGAGAAGAAGTAAATTATTTCCTTCTCAAACACAGGCTGCCACGAATCTAGTGCCTGAAATCCATGTAGATGTTGTGACCTAGTCTAAAGTCTGAAGGTCAAACCTCACAGACTCCACAGAGGCTTCCCCATACTCACTCTCCAGGTTTAATTATTGTGACATGACTGCTGTCCGGCTAGGACAGGATCATTCATGTCAGCTTACATGTTCTATGAATCCTTAGCTATAAATCTTTTTGTTTTTATATATACAGATACACCCTCATGACTCACATTTAGTATAAATGCTTAGCTTTCTAGGAGCATCAAGTACAGGTTATAAAAATTGTTACCACAGTTCCAAAATGGCAAACCAAGATGTCCTGGGGTGCTATACGGAACTCATAGGGGGCCTGTGATATTTACAAATTTAAAAGAAACACAGCAACACCCAGCACCCATTTGACTTCCTGTGAATGACTATTTCGAGATAGTACATAGTTTCAAAAGTAGGTTTTAGAGACACTTAGACACTTTCTATTAACGATTTCCTGTATTTGCAAATACAGTTGCTCTGCTGAAGGGCAAGTACCATGGGAAGCAGCCATGTGAAATAAGAAGTGGGGATGGTGATGCCCAATCGGATTCTAAAATATGAGAAGGTTGCAGGGCCCAGTAAGGAACTGGGGTAATTGGAAAGTAAAAGAAAAGCATCATTTTTTCTTTCAAGTTTAGGAGTATTTTTTTTTCATACAGCTACTGGGTTGTTAGGATGTGAATATTTAATAAGATATTTGGACCTAGTTATTTCATAAATGAAACTGTATTTTTTTTTTTTTGTCCTAGGGGTGTCATAAAAATTGTTGAGACACCAACAGCTTTGTGAGTCATGAAACTTGGGAACATTCTAGATTATGTGTACCGTGGCCCCTCCCTGAGCTGTGTAATTCACACCACATGTGGTTGCATGTTACACATATGAAATCTTGCCTATTTCAGGCATTCCTCCTCCTTCATCTAATTTTAATTATCACAACGAATTACGTTAAGGAATAGCATTTCATTATCAAAAAACATTAACTATAATTTTTAACAATTTCAATAGAGATGAAAGAACGATTCTTACCAGGCCTGGAAGTTCACAGCATTTGTCGTTATTGGCCCATGACGTGGAGCAAACAATATCAAACATCTGTAACTGGAACTACGATTTAAAAAGAAAATTGTCACTTAATAGAAGATACATAGATATATTGTCTTTGTAGTTACAATGATTGCATGTGACATATTACATAATAGCACACCAATACAAGTACAATGCCTTATAGTAAGTAAACAAAAAAGGAACTCCAGCACTATCAAAATAATTTTATTCCTCAAGCATACAGTGATCTAAGATTTCACCTATAATTACTCCTTCCACCAAACAAACTCTCTTTTTATCCCAACCTCCCCCTCTTATCTCTACCTAAAGAGTAAGCTTAGCTCTAAGATTTTCCTTGTAAAGTCCATCTCAGCTACTCCCAAATGCAACACTCTGTATGTCTCACACCACACCTCCCACCCCATAGTGAAATTATTCCTATTATCTCCTCCTTTGAGTCTTTTTTTTTTTTTTTGAGATGGAGCCTCAAGCTATCCCCCTGGGTAGAGTGCCATGGCATCACAGCTCATAGCAACCTCCAACTCCTGGGCTCAAGTGAGTCTCCTGCCTCTGCCTCCCAAGTAGCTGGGACCACAGGC
>CAUYQV010060308.1:0-13545 GCA_963574575.1 Galagoides demidoff
GGACTTTATTTCATAACACAGAAGAAAAGGGACAAAGAGATCAAAACTACCAGAAATAAGGCATAGATATGGAGGGTGGATGATGGAAATTGAGCTCTGATGGAGAGAGAGAGAAAAAAAAAGAGCAGCAGAAATATTCAAAGATACGAAAAAAGAAAATCTTTTCATGTTGAAACAGTACCTAATCTGTAGGCTCATCATAGGTCAGGAAAAATTGAAAAAAACAGATGAAGATTTAGACATATTTTAGTGAAGCTGTTAATGTTGAAAAAATTAAAAAAATTATAAAGAAAACATTTTATTCAAGAATATGAGGGGGGGCGGCACCTGTGGCTCAAGGAGTAGGGCGCCAGCCCCATATACGGGGGGTGGTGGGTTCAAGCCTGGCCCCAGCCAAAACTGCAAAATAAATAAACAAATAAATAAGTAAAATATGAGAGGAAAAATTTGATGTGTCCTTAAAGAAAGTTCAATATTGCAAAGATATTAATTTGCCTCAAACTAACTGATAAGATTAATGTAATTCCAAGTAAAATATCAGTGAGGTTATTTTTGAAAATTTCTAAAACTGTTTTCAAAGTAATTTTAGAGTACTAAAAAATTAATAGAAAGACATTGAATACAGGGAAGGAATAAGGAAGAATCAGGAAATACAGTAGGGTGTGAACAACTCCTATGGCAGATTGGGTAAAAAGCAGGAGAAAGATGGGATTGGGTCAAAAAGGAGTTTTTAAAAATGAAAGAGGTAATTAAGCAATTGGTGGGGAAAGACTAAACATTTGAGAGGGTCAGGATGCCATCTGGAGGGAGTACAGGAGATGGGGAGACATGAGAAGGGAGCGGACACCCTTGGAGTAGAACATGTTCTGCCTGAGGAGTTTGGCGGCATCTAGAAACAACAGTTACAAAACAGTGATACAACAGCTAATATAGGACATCGGACATTGTGTTGGGAGCTCAGGGAATGGTGGCTAACGAGATAAACACAGCCCAGATCCTCTTGAAGCGTGAGTCCACTTGAGACAGATGAAGGGCAAAGAAACACAATCATTGCAAACTGTGATAATAAGGAATAAAGGAAATAAACACCATAATAAGAATAACCGTGGAAAGTGGGAATGACACTACTTAGCAAAGTCCAAAAGGGCTTTTCTGAAGATATTTAAGCAAAGACCCAGGGAAAAGGGTGTCCCAAGATGCCCCCAGTAGAGATCCTGGCAGGAAGTGGGAAAAAGTGGGGGGACCATGGAACTGGGAGGAATTAAGTTCTGGGGTGGGGGGAGGGAAGTAGAGGGTGAGCCAGGACCTTGAAGGTTCTGGCAAGGATTTTGGACTTTCTCCTAAGTGGAATGAGAAGCTATCAGAGTGACGACACACACTGATTGGCATTTTATTTTTACGTTTCTTGAGATAACGTCTCAGTCTGTTGCCCAGATTAGACTGCAGTGGCATCATGGGAGCTCCCTTCAACCTCAAACTCCTGAGCGGAAGGGATTCTCCAGCCCCAGCCTCTTGAATAGCTAAGACTACAGGCCCATACCACTATTTTTGACTTTTTTTTGGGGTCTTGCTCTTGCTCAGGTTGTTCTCAAACTCCTGGCCCCAAGTAATCCTCCAGCCTTGGCCTCCCAGAGTGCTGGATTTACAGGCATGAGCCCAGGACTGACTGGGGGTCTGATTTGCATTTGTAAAGGTTACTTCTGGGCCACTCTGTGGAATGGTGGGAAGAGGCAGCAGGGAGAAGAGTCAGGAGGTTCTTGCAGAGTCTCCGTGAGGACTGGATCAGGCTCTGTGGGGTGGGGGGTGGGGGGACAGAAAACACTGGAGGAAGCCTCTGCAGGACTTGCTGATGGCTGCTTAGAAAGAGAGGGGAATACAAGACGACCTACACATTCCTGACCTGGAACCTGGGGGTGGAAGCTCCCACTGAGAAGGAGGTGTGGGGAGGGGTGATGGGACTCAGTGGAAAGGGCTTAGGAATGAGTTTCCCGCTGCCGGGGAAACCAAGAGAACGCCTGCGCTCTGGGGCACCAGTGGAAACTGTTAAGGAAGTTGTTCAGGGCGCAGGTGCTGGCTGAAATAGGAGGTGAGAGGAAGGCCAGTAAATGAGCACCTGGAATTAATAAAGGACACCAAGAATGACAAAGAAGAGATGAAGAATTAGGTGAAAGAGCAGACTGCAGCACGTGCAGGTAAAGTAGGAGGAGCGCCTGGGTGGGAGCCAGTGGTGCTGATGACTGAGAAGAGGCAGGTGGGGGAGGAGGCGGGTCCCTGCAGTGTTTCCAAATGAGGACAGTGGCTGGGTGGAGATGCCCAGCAGACAACCCCACTTACAGAATCCGGACGAAGATCCGATTGGCAGATGGACCACCTCCTGGGCAACCGAGAGTAATCCTACCTTTTACACCTGGATTCACAACCTTCCCCAAATCAGAATATAGTGACATATACTTAACATTCAAACTCACTCCCTAGTCAAACCACACTCAGCACAAGTCATCTTTCTCTGAGAATTCAGCTTTCTTTATGTTCCTCTTGTGCTTCAGGGTCACCCTTAGGGACATGAGTTATGGTTGTATTGAAACCACTTTATCTGAAACAGAACTGCCACGGTTTGGGAATAAACGTTCTCTGAGCCTTGGCGTATGAAATGCACAAAGACGCTGATCTCTGGTGTGGAAGATTTCTATTCAAAGTTTACACAGATTACTATTTTCAATGTTAGCCCAACTGACTAGCATTTTGTTTTCCGCTCTTGTTTTCCTCATGCAGCTCGGAAGCCATATGGTAGACAGCTAATCACGCAGTTTGAGGACCGATGCACCAGCTTCCCCTGCTCACAGCACAGCGGAAACCACACCGCCCACGCGGGGTTTCCCTCTCTCCGCCCTGCTGTGCTTCTGCGCTGCGTCTCCTTCTCCCTCTCACTGGGATCCACTTCTCATCTTCCTCCCCTTCCATGCTTTCTTCCTTCCCCGCTTTCTGGCTTCTGTCTTCCCCACAGGCTGCCTTTTTCTCCCAGTCGCCTCCTCCCTGCGTCCCCTCCCCTACAGAGCTCACCGATTCAGATTCACTTGCTGGAATCTCATTGTCTGAGCAATGACTGCCCTCCCTAACTTCTGTCGTTTAAAAAAAAGAAAATCTTGTCATTTGAGCTTCATGACTGCCGGGATTCTTGATAAACTAAGATTTATTGTGGGTACACAATGCCGATCTCCAGGCTAAGTATTCTGAAATGTGTACGTTGAGTATTCCAAGGAGAAGAGTTTAAGTAAGTGTCTCTTTGTTTGGAAAGCATTGTTTTTATAATTGTTCAAGAAGGTAATACATAGAATCTAATGGATGCCTGGGATCTGGGCGTCACTGTGAGGGCAGCATAGCCCTCCCTTTGGGGGAAGTTCATATACTGTCCCTTCAGTTGGGGGTGGATGCTCCAGAGTGGCCAGTAGTACTTACTACCTGTGAGCTGACCCTTTATGTAACTCTTCTTTCTTCTCCTTCTTCCCCCAAAGCCAGAGAGCACACAGGAGGGCAGAGAGTTGGTGAGAGTTGCTGCTGAGAGCTGAGAGATTTGTTCAGGATGAGAAAGGTTGGTGGAACAGAAGGGGGAAATGCCCTCCTTTTAAAAATCTCATCATAAAGCACTTTCTAGCCAACCAGCTGAGTCATTACCTAGTCAAGTTAATTTATAGTTTTTGTTAAGGTGTACAGAATAATAGGACTTTGGAGTGGCTCATTCTATAATTCATCTATTTTAATAATAAAATAGGATGAGATTATATTGGGATCAATGTAGGGCCAATGGCTAATATTATGGTCAAATCCCTGCCTGACCTCAGAATAATCAATGCAGACATAACCGCAGGGGAGTAGTTACCTGGGTCAGCCACCTGACTTTGTTTTTTCAAGCTCAAAATAAGACACTGAATTTGTTCCCATTACTCACTAAACTGATTTTCTGTGGCTCATTTGGCTCCAGGTGGATATGGCTTTTCTTTAAAGCTTCTTTTAAACATACAAAAACAGATCAAGAAGAAAGAACTCTCTCGAATGGCAACAAGGTATACATGGGCCTTCCTTCTATTTATGCATAAGGCTTATGAATTAGATTTTAATGGATTTTCTTCATGTTGAAATTTGTGCATTACATGTGGAATCTTTCACTAATGTTAGGATTGGACTGAGTCTATATCATGAGAATGTATCTCACTAATTCAGTTGGTTCATTTAAAAATAGGTATTGTGTCAGCATGAGGTCAGGGGGCGAGTTTGACTGAGTTCAATAGCAATAGATACAACCTTTAAAACACTGAACTACACGTGCTGCATTGCATTAAGGCATCGCATATTCTTTATCCCAAAAGTCATTACAGGCTGTCGTCAAAATCTGAAACTCTTCTTTCTTTAGTTAAAAGTCTTTTATTTTTTTAGGGCAGTTCAGATAACACAGAGTTCCCGTGTACCTTCTCTTCCCTCACCCTCCACTTTCCTCTTTCAGGGACATTTTGCATCACTATGATATATTTGTTATAATTTATGAGCTGATTTTTAAAATTTCAACATATCACAGGGGTGCAAATGTTTCTGTTATGTGGATACTTTATAAAATGTGGGGTTTGCAGTGGACCCCTTTTGTTATGTGGATACTTTGTATAATGCGGGGCTTTAAGTGTGCCTATCACCAGAAGGTGAGCCAATATTGATACACTGTTATTAACTAAAGTCCATAGTTTACATTAGGGTTCAAACTCTTTGGGTTGTATAATCTATGGGTTTTGACAGATGTTTACAGACACGTATCCACCATTGCAGTACTAGACAGAATAGTTTCCCTGCCTAGAAATCCTCTGTGCTTCACCTGTTCATCCCTCCCTCCCTCCCTGAGGGTTTCTGCAAACCATTGTCTTCTTAATGTCTCCATGAGCTTGCTTATCCTGAAATAGAATAGTTAGAATCATATAGTATGCAGCCTTCCCAGGCCGACTTCCTTAACTCAGCTGTATGCAGGTCACTCTATGTGTTTCTGTGGCCTGATAGCTTATTTATTCTTGTCACTGAATGATATTCATTGCATAGAAGAACGATAGTTTGTTTATCCATTCCTTTTCCATTAAATATTCTACATGCTATACATTCTACCAAGTTCTATGAGGGATACCAAAACCTTCTGAAACAGCTTTATCCTCAGGTTGGTCTATTTATAAAGAGATATGTTAGACAAAATGATATAAAACTATATTTTAAAGCATTCAACAAGGCTGGGCAGGTGGCTCACGCCTGTAATCCTAGCACTTGGGGAGGCTGAGGCAGGTGGATTGCCTGAGCTCACAGGTTCCACAGACCAACCTGAGCAAGTGTAAGACCCTGTCTCTAAAAATAGCCAGGCATGGTGGTGGGCGCCTGTAGTCCCAGCTACTCAGGAGGCTGAGGCAAGAGGATCACTTGAGCCTGGGAGTTTGAGGTTGCTGTGAGCTATGACGCCATAGCACTCTACTGAGGGTGACAAAGTGAGACTGTCTCAAAAAAAAAAAAAAGTAAAGCATTGAAGGATATGGTTTGTACCAAACACATGTAATATAGAAAAGCTATGTTCTGGGGCAGTGGTTCTCAACCTTCCTAATGCCTCCTAATGCTGCGACCTTTTAATACAGCTCCTCACGTTGTGGTGACCCCCAACCATACAATTATTTATGTTGCTACTTCATAACTGTAATTTTTCTACTGTTATGAATCATAATGTAAATATCTGATATGCAGGATGTAGTTTCATCGTTATAAAGGGGTTGCAACCAACAGATTGAGAGCCACTGTTCTAGGGGAACATGGATCCCTAGAAATTAGACACACATTTTTTAGGTATATGTGTCCAGGGCTCATTGCATTCTCAAAGGGATGTATTGCACCTGCTCCCAAATTAAGATCACTGCAGATGAACAGCACCTGTGGCTCAGTGAGTAGGGCGCTGGCCCCATATACCGAGGATGGCGGGTTCAAACCCAGCCCCAGCCAAACTGCAACAAAAAAATAGCTGGGCATTGTGGTGGGTGCCTGTAGTCCCAGCTACTCGGGAGGCTGAGGCAAGAGACTCTCCTAAGCTCAGGAGTTGGAGGTTGCTGTGAGCTGTGTGATGCCACAGCACTCTACCAAGGGCAATAAAGTGAGACTCTGTCTAAAAAAAAAAACCACTGCAGAGATTTGGGGTGGGGGGGGTACTGCAAATGACCATCAGTTGCATTAATAGACGCAGAGAGCTCAGTAAGGGGATAGGGCTGGACCTGAGGGGTGGATGGAGCCTGGGACAGAGGAGAGGTGTGGAAGGTAGGTGGGCTGCCAAACAGGGAGGGAGAAGAAATGTACTTTGAATTAAGAAAAGGAGGAGAAACAAGGTTGGCTAAGGAAGTAAACTTTGTCTCTTGGTCTATCCTTGAACTACCTTCAAGGTCCAAGAGATAGTTAATCTAGGATTATAAACCACAAAAAAAATGCCTTGTTTATCCCAAATAGAAAGCTTCGCATGTCAACCATTAGTGGACAGTAAGTAAGGTGGATTTTCTTTAAGAAATGCAGCCTCCGGGTTCTCTTTGCCACTTCTTGATAGAGAAATTCCCCTATAAAGAGTCTTGGATTAGCAAGTCAATATGAAACCATGAACCCTGATCAGAAAAGAGAAGACAGGAGAGAGAGGAAAGAAGGAGGGAAGATGATTTTCTATCAAGTTAGATTGACCTCAGCACTTGGCTCTGAAAAGCTCTGCTTATTTTCACCTCTGTATCATGGATGAGAAAACGCTTTGCAAACTGTGAGCACTTTGTAAATGTCCCATTATTGTGCTATTCCATCTCACATGAAATATGCTTCCTTCTCCTCTCTGCTTTTCTAAATCACATCCATCCCTACATGTCTGGCTCAAAATTTAATCTTTCTTTGACTATTTCAGCAGGCTGTGATCTTTCCATCCCTTAAATGCCAATAGAATTTACAATAAGAATATTTCATTTGGCTCAGTATCACATGCCACAGTTACTTGTTTGGTTTTTTTTTTTTTTCCTGGGCCTCTGTCTCACCTCTTACTACAAGATACAAGAAAAAGTGTTCACTCATGTTTGCCAGTCACTAAAATGGTGTTTGGCATGTGGTGGGTGTTCAATAAAGACTTCTTAAATTGTACTAATGACTACAGGATTTCTAGAGGGATGGACTATTTTCATACTATTTAGTTTGTGCCATTTGCATAGAAGCTAACCATTCAATTACATATCTTAGAAACTGGTGATCTGAACACCTGTCTGAACACCTAGCTTATTTATCTAATCAGTCAGGCTGCAGACCACCCACAAGACCCTTTGTGTGGGCTGGATAATCCTGCACGAAGCATTCTTATCATTCTTCTTCTTCTTCTTCTTTTGCCATTTTGCCTTATTCCCTATTGATGTTCTTTTAAAGTGCATTTTCCAAGACAGCGTTTCTGCAGGAGGAGGGTGAGGCTAAGCCCTTTTCTCCTCCCCCATTCATCCCTTGCAGCAGAGTTAACTTAGGAGCCAAAGCCCTGAGCCAGAGCAATCTCTATTTCCTGTGAGTAAAAATAAACAAGATGTCTGATTCCTGCCCCTGCCCACCTCCCTGACAGTTAAGAGCGACTGGCCAACCCTTTGCCCAACTTTGCTTCCGGTATTCTCTCAAGCATAACCACCTATATCCTCACCAGCATTTTGTTTGTTTGTTTCTTCTTATTGTCAATAAACTATAGCTGGAGGCTGGGCCAAGTTCTATAGAATATTTGGCTCAAAATGTGGGGTCTTAAACCCCTGGGACCTCCGAAGAAAAAACAAACAATTAACAACAAAAAACCAACCAAGTGGGTGATCACACGGGCTGGAGAGCAGGCAGATCGTGGATGAGGCTGGTTGGCTCTTTCAGGCTTCTAAGGGTTGGATATTGGAAGAATCTCTGTGAAGCCAGGGGTCCAGGTTCAGCCTTGCGGTTATCAGTTTATCCAAGAGTTATCAAGATCGGATGAGTTGATCCATTCTAACCAAACCACAGGGTAGTTAGTTTTTTTTTCCCAATTGGAATATTGATGTATTGATTTACAGGGAGAGATAAATCCTTCTAGGGCCCCAAATATTTAAGTTCAGGGTGTTTCTTTACCTTCTGATAAATTCCTAACGTGGAGATAGCTTGCTAATCTCCCAGAATCCAAGTGTGGTGCACTTTCTATAGGGTCGAGCAAACCATGATAGGCACACAGCCCTGCTCTACTATGAAGACTGTCTGCCTGGAGAAACAAAATATTCCGATGTGAAGACACACACACACATTCTTCCTCTTCCCTTCTTTTTTCTAAATTTCACGATGACTACTGACCACTTATATGTGCCATAATAAAATGACTCTTTGTTTCAATATTTGAAAATCACAGTGAAAATTTTAATTCCAAAGCAAGTATGTGATTACCGCAAAAAAGGGTGGAGGGAACGCTCCAAAGATATATAAAGAAAGCGAGGTAATGATTTCCTACCTCTGCCACTGTCTCCATTTCCCAGCCCCTGTCTGGGGGGTGCTGCTTCTGCACCTTTTACCGGCAATATACAAAGATAGAAAGGACAGTTAGAGATTTTCACAGTTCTTTTGTAAATACTAAACCATGCACCTTACTCTGAAACTTAACTCCTCTCACTACTACGTCATGGATACATCCCCCTGGTCAGTGACTGTAACTCCAGCATTGTTTTTAGGAGCTGCCTCATCTATGATCATTTCCCAGCCTCTCTGTGATTAGATTTAGCCACATCACTGAGTTGGGGCCCATGGAGTGTGGCTGGAAGACAAGACCCCCCTCCTAGACCTGGCCCATCAGAACCTCCCCTGTGTCCTCTCTTCTCTCCATGCTCTCTTGTCTGCCAGCTGGAAGCAAAGGATGCTGAGGCTCCCACTCACAGCTGGGGGAAGCCTGGGCCCTAAATCACTGCATGGAAGGCCAGCTGCTGGACACCCACACTGGACAGCTGTACAAAAGGGAAATAATCTTCCACTGTGTCAGGCCACCGTCAGCATTTATCTATTAGTGTAGTTTCTGTTACCTACCTGAGGCAACGGCTTCCACCATATTAGTGTTTCTAGAGTTTTAAAAATATATATTCAGACATAAAGTCCAGAACCTGTACCAATTGTGTAGTCGCTTATCACACACTCTCCTGACATCTCCATGAATTCACACATACTGAACATGGAGTCCTAAGCCGTCCACCTTGCCCATCAGAATGAACACAGAGCAAGAAAAGGAAGTGTCTGTGTCCAGATTTTTACTTATTACGATGTAACCTCATTTAGTTTGATCACAACGCAAACTTCATTTCATTGAGAGTTTAGGGAACTACCTCTCTGTTGTTCTTTTTGAGCACTGTCTTTCTGTCAACTGTCCCTAACTAATCACTGAAACTATGCAGGTTTTGCTGTCTTGACAGAAATAGAAACTCTCTAAATAATCATTTCTGTTTTTAATTGCTTAAAAGGTAGGACAAAAGGTGAATAGACAGCAGTTGGGAAAGTGACAGAAAAGAGGAATTTAAGGTAATTAGCAGGACTTGGGTTGTTCCAGTTTTCAAAATCATAAATAATGCTTTCCGCAGGAGTGGTAGCAGTTGGGCTGTTTCATTCAAACATGACATCTCCAGGATCCTCATGGTCCTGGCTTTTAAACCAAAGTTTCATTGACTTTTATAGCGAAGGAAAATTACTTGGTGAGCCTAAGAGCCTGTTGCAACAGTTCAAGGTAGAATGCTTGTCCCTTGCTCACAGGTATGTAGAATACAAGGCAGCTGCGGCAGAGAACCGTGTACACTGCGTGTTGAGGAGGAAATGACCCTAGAAACTGATGACTCTGCCATCGCATCCATGGGCCCAACCAACCACACTGCTCAGATGTCGTTGGCTCAGTGTGGGCTGATTAAGTTGACCTAGAACTACATGTACAGACCTAAAAGTGCTCTAGAAAAAAATATGATCACACTGATCTGAGCCCGTACTCAAAAAGCCATAAATCCCAGCCCCTGGGTCAGACATTTCACTAATGAACAGATTAAACATACTACAAGTATAGGCATTTTCTATAAATTCTCAAATTACTACATAGAAGACAAAAGATGGATATGTATGTCTGGTGAGATGCTAAACCAGGTGGGGATGGCGCTCATCAGACCAGGGACCCTTGGTTAGCAAATCAGAGGGTGTCACCTATACAGAATTGGAGAAAGGCTTCTATCTTCCTTTTGATAATGATGTGTAAGGCAGGTGCTTTCTCAGACTCAAAACCATCTAGCTTTTGTTTTCCAACCCTTTGTTTCCATTTTTCACTTTCTACCAACTTGGATTTCCACTCAAAAATATTCAGTGGTTCTTCATTGCTTATGGAAATACATTCAAATACCTTTGCTCGGCACTAAAGGCCCTCCCCAGTCCGGACCCAGTCTAATTGTCTAAGCACATTTTGTGTTCACCACTGCCTAACATCTGTCCCCTGTCTGGGGCAGGGCAATCCCTCGGGCACCTCCATGCCATGCGCCAGGTCTCTTCCTTTGTTCTCAGCCTGAAGCTGTTCCTCTGCTCCCACACACATCCTGTCCTAATGGTGCTGTGGGCAGAGCCTGGCATTTCTAAGTCCTCTTTCACATCACAGCCTGGCTCCCTGGCTCCAAAATGCAAGAAGCTTAGGTGGCAGGTCAGTGTCATGCGTGCAGGCACACAGGGCCCCACACTCAGAACACCATGCACCTGGTTTAAAGTCTGCCGTCACTACCTTGAAATTCTCCACGGCTTTTGAATAGGGGCCCCTCATCCTCACTTTGCACTGGACTCCACAAGCTATGTAGCTCATCCTGAGGGCAGTAACTATTCACGTGGGCAATTCCAACATTTTATTTAATTAAAGTGAAGACAACATTTTAACACACCTAGAGCAGTTTGTGTGACAAAGTGATCTTACACGCATCACCTGGTCTGAACGACCTCACGAACACATGGGGTAATGACGGTGAGTTCCAGAATAGTTATTGGTCTTGAGGCATTTCTGAATCAATTGAAAACAGTTTCTGGTTCTCCTTTTAAATTCTGTGTTAATGTTTTTCAGGCCTTCTTGCTCTGTAATACTTACCATAATAAAAGTTCAGAGTAGCCTAGATGCTTAATATACTGTTGGGGCTAAACTCTCCACTGTGCCAAGTTCCTGGGGCTGCCAAAAAAAGTACCACAAACTGGGTTGCTCAACCAGCAGAAACGTATTCTCTCAAACTTCTGGAGGCTAGCAGTCCAAAATCAAGGTGTTAGCAGAGCCATGCCCCCTCTGAGATCTGCAGGGAATCCTTGCTCACCTCTTTCTCGCTTCTGGTGATGTGCTGGTGATCTCTGGCACCCTTGGCCTGTAGATGCAACACTCCAACCTTGGTCTTCACATAGCATTCTCTCTGTGTCTCTGCCTTTAGCTGGCCATCTTCTGATGAGGACATCAGCCATAATGAACTGGGGCTCACTTTACTTCAATATGACTTCATCTTAAATTAACTTTACTTTTAATTAATTACCTTTTCGATGAGCTAAGAGTTAGAACGTCAACATATTTGGGGGGGGGGAGCTGGTGGTGGGAGGGGAGACACAGTTAAACCCATAATACTTCCTCTGACCCCTACACTGTGAGTCATTAAGTCCTATAGATTCCAACTCTGGAACATCTTTTGAAACCAGTCATTTCTGTTAATTATTGCCCCCACTGAGGCCCAGGTCTCCCTCACCCTATTCTCTGTGCCTCCTCCCTGCAGCAGTAAGGGCTTTTTAAAAATCTGTATCTGGGCCATGCATGGTGGCTTACATCTGTAATCCTAGTACTTTGGGAGGCCAAGGATCACTTGAGCCCAGGGTTCAAGACCAGCCTCAGCAACGTAGTCCAAGATCCCATGTATACAAAAAATATATAAAAATTAGACTGTAGTCTCAGATACTTGGAGGTTGAATCAGGAAGATCACTTGAGCCCAGGAGTTTGAGGCTACAGTGAGCTATGATCACACCACTGCACACCAGCCTAGATGACAAAGTGAGACCCTGTCTCAAAGAAAAAAACAAACAACAACAAAGAATAAGATAAAACAAAACCCTGTATCTGATCCCATCAATCCCTAACTTCTCATGATCTTTGGGAAAGTCTCAACATCCCAACTCTCTGACAAGGTTGCCCCACTGACCTCCCTCCGCTCCAGCCTCTGCCTCACCCCCCACACTCCAGGCAGACTGAGTCTCCCTCAGTTAAGGGCCATGATCCCTCATTCTCCAGACCTTTGTGCTGCCGGGGAGACTCTGCTGACCTCCCAGTCTTTCAGGGTTTGGCTTTCACACCTCTTCCCCCTTCCCATGTGCTTCGGTGTCTGGACAGAATTAGCAGTCAGGCAGTGGCCACAGCCCTTGCTTCTCCACTGGGAGCAAAGAGAAGCCAGAAATCACCAGCTCTGAAATTTCTGCTCTGCCCACATCCTTAAACCCGGAAGGAAGGTGAGAGTTTAAGTCAATCCACACCACGGAATGCTGGGATATCCAGGGGTAGAATAAAAGGAGGTGAAATCATCTTGTCTTGTATTAAGACTACACAGTATCCTAAGATTGAATTTCCTGGGGCTCAGGGTTTCAGGAGTTACCCTCTCAGTTACCCTTGTCATCACACCATACCATAATTGAGGACACTACTAAGCACACAGTAGGCCCATGAAAGATTGCTGAATAAATGATGAAAAGAAAAACCAACTAAGTCACAGAAAGGTTAGCAAATTTTCCCACAGCCAGACAGCAAGTAGGATGCAGAGGCAGATGTTGAATCCAAGTTGGCCTGACTCCAAGGGTCCCGTCCTTAGCAACTGCCCAGTGGTGATGAGCACTGGTCACCCAAGCTCTGGGTCTGTCTTCTCACAACTGTATTCTCAGTAAATACTTGTTGCACGAATGTCTTGAATGGGAGGGAAATGAAGAGAGGATACTAAACGAGAAAGAAAAGGGGAGATTGTCAAGGTAAAAAAAAGAAGATTGAAAACAGAGAAGGAAGAGAAAAGAGAGGGAAGCGAGAAGGTGAGAGAACATCTCGCCCCTCGGCCTGGACGCAGATGCTCGTACATTCTGGACTTATCTGTGCAAGGCGTATTTACTGAGCTTCTCATAAGTGCCAGGCCCCATTCTAGACACCGGGAATACATCAGTAAACAAAATAGACAAGACTTTGTGGAACTTAATTCTAGTAGGAAGAATCAGACAATAAAAAAATGAACTTTAAAAATGAGTAAATAGGGCAGCACCTGTGGCTCAAAGGAGTAGGGCACCGGCCCCATATGCCGGAGGTGGCGGGTTCAAACCCAGCCCCGGCCAAAAAACTGAAAAAAAAAAAAAGAGTAAATAGAATATATGATGTTAGAAGATACAAAATGCTATGCAGAGTAATAAGTTACAAGTAAATAATTCTGGCTTGTACAGAAATGTGCACTGTTTTCCAAGCTCTTAACAGTTACCCACTAATA
>CAUYQV010060312.1:0-12661 GCA_963574575.1 Galagoides demidoff
TCCTGCCTCCGCCTCCCAAGTAGCTGGGACCACAGGCGCCCGCCACAACGCCCGGCCATTTTTTTTTTTTTTTGGTTGCAGCCATCATTGTTGTTTGGCGGGC
This sequence comes from Galagoides demidoff, assembly GCA_963574575.1. Lineage (NCBI taxonomy): Eukaryota > Metazoa > Chordata > Mammalia > Primates > Galagidae > Galagoides > Galagoides demidoff. Next base: position 104 of record CAUYQV010060312.1, read on the forward strand.
CCAGGCTGGGGATTCGAACCCGCCACCTTAGGTGTACGTGGCTGGCGCCTTAGCTGATTGAGCCACAGGCGCCGAGCCAGTTGGGATTTGATAGAGACATAATAAGGGGGAATTGATTCAGCCATGGGAACTGAAGTGGAAAGTGGCCCCGAGTTTGGCTGTGATGGGCAGGTTAGGAGGGAGGAGTTCAGGATGCCGGTAGCCAGTAGGGACTGACCCTGGGCTGTTGCCTGCTGTCTGTAAGAGAAAAGCCCCGTGTGCCTCATCTCCCAATTCCTGGGTCCTGGGCCCCCAGCAGTGGTCCTCTGGTGGCCTCTCGGGGATTACAGACTGCTGCTGTCTCCTGTGCCACTGCACCGAGGAGCCTGCCCATCCCTGGCTTCTTGTCCCTGTCTTTGCTGACCAGAAGTGCTGGCTGGAAATACTCTTGACAGGGTAGTATTTAGTCTGGGGCTGGTACTCAATGTTCATCTTGGCGAGGGCCCCGTCCTTACCTCCGATGAAATGGAGAAGCTTCAGCGGCTGGGGAGAGCCTGTGCGCAGAGCCCCTGGTGGCCAGCTGCAGCCCAGCAGAAGCCCGCCTCCCACTCTCCCCAGACATTCTCTCTCCTGTCTGTTCTTCTGCAAGCAGAAGCCTGTGCAGAAGCTTATTTCCTGGACCCCTTTTCACAACCATTCAGTAGAAGTGAATGATGGAGGTTGTTCACGCTGTATCTGCAACCCTTTTGTGCACGGGAGGAAGGGGCTGTCAGTGTCCTCCACGGGTGCAGCAGCAGAGGGGCAGAGAGCCAAAGTCTCGACCAGGACAAAGTGAGGACTGGTGGCCAGGCTGCTGGGCAGCCCACTTGCCCCCTGACCTCGAGGAAAGGAGGTGTTACCTGTTTTGGGGTGCTGATGAGTGATCGGGTGGGCCCTAGGGCAGGGTCACTCTGGCTCATCCCCAATTTAACCCCTGAGACCGGCATGTGCATTTGCACCTGTTACAGAGATAGGGCCGGGGACTTGCGAGCCACCCGTGCTGCCGGCCTGCAGTGCCCTGAGGTGGGCCAACCCTCCTTGTCCCTCCTCCCAGCTCGTGAACCGGCTCATTTACTCGGGCAGTGCGGACAGGACTGTCAAGTGCTGGCTGGCAGATACAGGGGAGCACGTGTGCACATTCGCGGCCCACAGACACAGTGTGAGCACCCTCAAGTACCATGCGGGCACCTGTAAGTGACCTGTCCCAGCACTGCCCTGCCCACCTTGCCACCACCACTCCCACCCAAATCCTGGCTCTAACTCTCCACCTCCTTACTTTCCACTGCTTTTCCCCCAACGAGCCTCTGCTGCCATTTGGGATTTGCAGCTGCTGTTCCCAATGGCTGCAGCTGTTCCTTCCATGAACCTTCTCCTTTAGCTCTTTTCCAAAGAAGGTCCAAGTAAGGGTTTAACCCTTCCTCCCCCCAAAATACTTACTCTGGCTCTGTGCCTGTGGCTCAAGTGGCTAAGATGCCGCCATATACACCTGAGCTGGCGGGTTCAAATCTAGCTCGGGCTCGCCAAACAACAATGGTGGCTGCAACCAAAAAAAAAAATAGCCAGGTATTGTGGCAGGTGCCTGTAGTCCCAGCTACTTGGGAGGAAGAGGCAGGAGAATCGCTTAAGCCCAGGAATTGGAGGTTCCTGTGAGCTGTGATGCCACAGTACTCTACCCAGAGTGACAGCTTGAGTCTCTGTCTAAAAAAAAAAAAAAGAACATGAGGAGACCTGAGTGTTTGGAGGCTATAGGATCAAAAGCGCATATCAAAGATTCATTCTGATATTCCAGGTGAGAAAGTGACACCCACTTAATCCAGCCAGACTTGAGGACTTGGCTTCAGTTGGCCCTTGGTTTGGCTACAGATGAGAAATAACCATGTAACAGTGGTTTAAATGAGTAGTGATTTGTTTTTCTCTCAGGTAGAAGGATGTCAGAGGCTGGCAGTCTAAGCAGGAATAGGTGGCTCTACAAGGTCATCAGGAGCCCAGATTCCTTCTGTGATTTTGCTTCATCATCCCCAGCACATATCTTCTACCTTTAAAAGAGCCTCATGGTTCAAGACAGCTGCTGGAACTCCAGCCATCTTTTCATGTTTTAAGCAGGCAGGAAGAAAAGGAGGAAAGGGCAAAAGAATGCATCGTGTGGTTGATTTGGCCCCTTTAAGGTCTTCCCTGGAAGCCTCACTCCACGGCTTCTGCATACCTCTCTGACCACTCTGTCTGCAAGAGAGACTGAATCATCAAGTCTTTTACCTGAGGACATTGCCACCAAGACTGAGTCAGAGTTATTTTGGAAAGAAAAAGTGACTTGTTGGGTAGGCAACAGGCTGATCTCAAATTATAACACACCTGGGCCTTGCCAGCTCCGTGTGGCTTGCTCAACTCATTTACACACCAGACAGCCAGAAAACAGATGTGGGGGGAACAACCCCCAACCTCACCATACTCCTCAGGATTGTAGCTCTCAGGTTTCTTTTTCCAGAACTTTCCCCAACTTCATGCTGTGCCATTGCCCCTCCCTTCCCCCTCTATTTGAGCCCCCAGGTAGCTGGGCCTCAGGGTGTGTCCCTACCCCTGGGAGGGAGGAGACAGGATGACAGGATTCACAGCTATGGTAGATGGAGATAGAATATCGAGTTCTGAAAACTGAGCCTGGCGTGCCCTCGGGGTTTAGCGTCTGACACAGGGCCGTTAGTTTTCTTCCTTCCTTCCTGCATCCAACCCTGCAAGTGTGATTAGGATGCTGTCCATATGGGACCTCTAATTGAACATGAAGAACAGTCCACGCTCAGGCTCCTGATGGCAGCTGCCTAGAGCGCCTCCCCTGGCAGCAGCGGGCACTGCACCTGCAGCTGAACAGAGTCTCCTTGGTCTTTGCCAACCAGGGCCATGTCCACCTCTGAGTTTTCCAGGGAAAGGCAACAAAAGAGCTTGAGAGATTCAGAAATGACACTTCCCTTTCAGGGCTACAGTCACCCTGTAGTTTTAACAGAAAGGCTAGGAATAGGCAGGGAAGGAGGGAAGTGGAGTAAGGAATAAATACTGGAGGCCAGGGAGGTACAGCCGGCGGGAGGTGGGGGGCTCACGCTGCATGTGCCTATGAGCCCTGGGTTGCTTCTGCGAGGGGCGGTTCAGTGTCCCCAGTGGTGCTGGTTCTCTCTTACTGAGGGCTAGTGGGAGTTGATGGGTAAGTAGCCCCATCATTGTCTTCCAGATGGGCTGCACCTCCTCTCCAGGGCCCCCAGCAGGTTTGTGTCCAGCTGCCCACACTGGTTACCTGTTCATTAACAGTAGTTACCCTGACCCCCACCCCATGGCTTCCTTCCTCCCCATCCTCTCCCTGTTCCCTTGCCCTCCAGGCGCTTCCTGGAATGCCCACCTCAGGTCAGCATTAGCTGACCAGCAGTCCCCTGACCAGCAGCAGTAGCTCACCTCTAACAGGTTAGAAATGCAAATTCTCAGGGCAGCACCTGTGGCTCAGTGGGTAGGGCACTGGCCCCATATACCGAGGGTGGTGGGTTCAAACCCAGCACCAGCAAGAAAACCGCAAGAAAAAAATAGCTGGGTGTTGTGGTGGGGGCCTGTAGTCCCAGCTACTTGGGAGGCTGAGGCAAGAGAATCGCCTAAGCCCAGGAGTTGGAGGTGGTTGTGAGCTGTGTGATGCCAGGGCACTCTACCAAGGGTGATAAAGTGAGACTCTGTCTCTATAAAAAAAGAAAAAGAAATGCAGATTCACAGGGCTCACCTGGTAAACTAGACTCTGGGTCATGGCCCAGCAATCTGTGTCCCAGTGAACCCTCCAGGTGCCTGCTGAGAGCGAAAGCTGGCAAACTCTTATAAATGTAGGAAAAGCCCCAGGAGAGGCAGAGCCTGGAGGGGGCCGACAGGGTGTCCTGTTAGGGGTCCACGGGGTGGGCCTGGGTTTTGTTTCCAGAGCCAAGTCCATCTCAGGAGGAGGCCTGCTCAGGCGGTGGGGGGAGGGGAAAGCCCTCCAAGACAAACCGGTTATCCCCACGCAGAGAGGCAGCTCATCAAAGAGGGCATGAGAGTGGGGACTTGGGCCTGAGAGGTATCCAGGAGAGACAGCTGAAGGCGGAAGGCGTGGCTGCCTGAATATCTGCAGACTTCGGTATTCTGACCCCGCAGGATGTGGCAAGGTAACGAAGGTGACCCTGGTTCTTTTCAGGGCGCTACCTGCCTACTTCCCATTGAGTCTTAGGCCTCTCCGGTGAGACGAGCGGACGAGGAAACCAAGAGTCCTGGGGGTGCCCGGGATCGCGCCGCTCTTGCGGCCTCCCTTGTCCCCCGGGAGAAGGCAGGGGCGGGCCGGGAGCATGCAGCGAACCCCCTGTGTATCCGCAGTGTTCACGGGCAGCGGGGACGCCTGCGCCCGCGCCTTCGACGCGCAGTCAGGACAGCTGCAGAGGGTGTTCCGGGGCCACGCCTTCGTCATCAATTGCCTGCAGGTAGGCGCCGGCCGGACCACCGCCCCGTTGCCCCCAGTTGACGTCCCGGCGGGGCGGGGCGGGCGCAGGCTGAGCGGCCGCCCCCCGCAGGTGCATGGCCAGGTGCTCTACACGGCCTCGCATGACGGCGCGCTGCGCCTCTGGGACGTGCGCGGGCTCCCGACCCCGCGCCCCGCGCTGCCCAAGCGCGGCCTCCCGCGCCTCTTCAGCAACAAGGTGGGCTGCGCCGCCTCCGTCGCCCCGCCCCTGCCGCCGGCCTGAGCCCGCGGCCCGCCGCCTTCCACCGACGGAGACGGCGACAGCGGCCAGCCCGTCAGCCCTCCACCTCCGAGGCGGGAGCCGGCTTTCCCTTTCCCTTGGTGTTTAGAGACTTTCCAAACCCTCTCCTGAGAGTTCTTGCCCGCGGGGACCTTCCCGTCCCCTCTTTGCCAAAAGGCTCTCCGCCCCCTAAGGAGGAAGGCTACGGGCCTTGGCACCCTGGTGATCCTGGGACTCCCCAACTTGGTCTCAGGGCTGACAGCCCAAGCTGTCCAAGCCCCATAGGTTGGGCCTTTCCTGCTGAGAAAAAATGAAGATTTTTTACAAAAGCCACTGTCACAAGGACCCTCACAAAGAACTGAAATACACATCCTTAAAGTGCTCTGGACTTTGTCCTGTTTTGTTTTGCAAACTCGGTCTCAGCTTCCTTCCTTTCCCTCAGAGCTAGAGGCCCAGGAGGCTGGACTCCACTGCCACTTCTATGGGTGAGATAGTGAGATACAGGCCTGCCACCTGTGTCATTCATGTGGAGAGTGACTCGGGTGACAGTTGGGACCCCTGTCTTGGAGCAGGCTCTTCTTCAGAGTCTGGAGCAGAAGGGCTGGCAGCAGCCCCCTGACCTCAGGCACAGGAGCCAGCTCTGTGCCAACATGCCACTGGGCATGCACCAGGGCTGCTGAGTACCCCAGCAGGGAGTCCTGTGCTTAGGGGCTTAAGTGGAGAACAGGGTTCAGGCCAGGAGGGATCCTGGGGAACCTTCCCAGCACTCATGGCGCACTGAAGGGGGCACTCTTCAAGTCCTTGGTTGCTGCTTCCTGCATCCAGGGTGGCCTGTGCTGAACTGGGCCCTGGTGCAGGAAGAGAAGCGCCAGAGAACACTGTGGCTGAGAGCTCAGCCTCTGGCCGCAGGAGCTCTTGGGCAGAAGCAGCCTTCTGCGCTTTGTCGCCTTGCTGTAGAAGGCGTTTCATCAGCTATGGCTGCTGCCCAGCAGGTGTCAGCTGCTCTCGGGATGCCCAGGCCTGATGGTGATCTGGCCCTCCAGCCGATGCACAGGTGCAGGGTGCACGTTGCATCCTGGACAGCAGCGAGGGATGCGCATGTATGATTCTGCTCTAGGACAAACCTCTAAACCCTGAGACCCAAGGGCTCCCCCCACCCCCGAAAACAGGCGTTTTGTTAGTGCTGGGTGAGACTTAAGCACATACACAGACCTGTGGGGTGGTCAGGTCCTGCTGTGTCTGTGGGGAGGGGTATGCCCACCAACAAACCAAAGTGACGCTCAGGAAGTACTGGCCCAGAGAACCACCTTGAGCACTGCCTGTGAGCCCTGCTGAAGGGGGCACGTTTTGGGCCTATCCAGGTATTGACACCCTCAGACCCTCCTGGGCCCACAGCAGGTGCTCACTGATGCTGAAGGGCGAGCTGCTTTCTCTCCTTGGCAGCTCCTGGACCCCCATCTTACCCGGCCACAGCGGAGACCAGAGGCATGTCCAGCTGCTGCATTTCTTTCCTATGTGTATTCAGCATAACACATTTGGGTGATTTTATGTTGAGATGTTTGTTATTTCCTTGGTGCCCATGAGCCTGAGAGACATGGTAAGTGCAGTATTCAGATCTTTCCGGCCACACTACAATCGCCTCACTATAAAGGAAGAACCCCGATGTCTGTCTTTGATAAATCTCTTCAGCTAGGGGACAGAGGACCAGAACTACCCTTTGGAAGAAAATGAGAACAGGGCATAGCAGTGTCACCAGAGCTCTAAGCAGACAGTTCCATAAGCAAAGGGATCAACGTTGAGGACAGCGGACCACACCCCGCACAGCATGGTGTAGCCCTTACCTGTCCTCCTGTGTGTCCACTCCTGCCCCCAGTTCTCCATTGGCAACAAGCTTGCCTTCCAGGATGGACTCAGCAGCCATCTGCCCTCATCCATCTCTCCCCCACCCCTGGTGGGTCCAGAACCACCCTGAAACCTCGTGAATATGTCGTGCTCAGCCTGTCCTAACCCCACTCAGTACTTTTTTTTGATCCCAGATCCACAGTGTTCTCCTTTCTCCTGTGCCTCTACAGAGAACCTTCCCAGGCCCCTGTGATGGCCTCTGTCTCTCCAGCCCAGCACTCTCCCTCCCACTCTGCCACTGCCTGTCCTGTTTCTTAAGACCAAAGGCACAGGCCCCACAGCAGCCATGCATGGACGTACTATACACCCACAACTGCCCACCTCCACCACTGGGTGGGAACAGAGCCCTGCCAGCATGGTTGTTGCTTCCCTAGTCTTTTCTGTAATTAAAAACAGTTGGGACATTAGAAGCTATGCCTAAAACGAAGCACAAGACAGTGGCCTGTGAGCCAAGAGCTTCAATTCAGGCCCCAAATTTGAGTTTCACATTGTGTCATGAGGCCAAAAGACACCCCATTACCTTGGCTTGCCAGCCACTCCCAAGGCCACCTGACAGGTGCGGTTCACCCCCTCCTAAGGTGTGCTCCTCCCGTGATCCACCCAAGTCCTGCCTTTCACATGGGGTTTTTTTGTGCTGTGTGAGGGTGCTCATGCCATTTCCTCACAAAACTCAGTCAACACCTTGGAATGGAAATGAAGCTCTAGGCAACACAGACATTTTCGACATTTGACACAACTGAGTAGCTTTTGCAAATTTAGGCTGACAATTGAATATATTTTCCACCTTTTATTTCCATTGGTAGCCATTTTAAAAGAATTGACAAGATTCCTGTCGGTCCAAAACAAACTTCATGAAAAAGTTGGAGCAATTCAGCCAGGCCCCTGATAGCAACAGGTGGCCCATCCTGTCACCAGTCAGGGGAGCCTTAAGTGCCTTCTGGAAAGGAGGAAGAATCTCAGATCACATCCAGCTGCTGCTGCCAGTCCTAGGGGAGGGCTTTCCATTCACACATATCTACAGAGGAATGCATGGCGCAGTGAGAATGGGTATTTGAGTCAATAAAAGGCTAACTATGTATCTTTAGAAACAGTCTTATCATATAACAAAAAATCCCACAAGAAATGTGGACAAAGTGTATCTGAAACACAGAGGTCTCTTAGCGAGCAGTGAGGTCAGTATGATAGCAGTCTAAAAATGTTAATTAAAAATAAGTTGCTTTGGTTAGCATTTAAAACTTTCCCATTTACTAAAATAGTTTTTGTAATGAGTAATTCTGAATACATATAAAGCCTGACTTTTACCTGCAACTTTTCAAGTGCATATTGTACTGAACTAGGAGCATAAAATACTGATGTTTCAGGCTGAAGGCATCTGCTACAACGCGGGATGGCGGCTGCGGCCTGAGCCTCCTCTTTATGCCATAGCACTTGGAATAATGAAGATTCAAAGGATGGTTTGGGGAATGGGTGCTGAGGGTGGCACAGGAAGACATGGGGCTCGCACAGCGAAGACAGCATCACAGGAACAGGGAAAATAGCTGGAAGCAGGCACACGAGGGCAGGAAAGCTGGGCAAAATGAGGAGGAGGGTCGGGATGCCCTCCCTCCTCCCCATTACCCTCTCCTGGACCTTCCGCAGACAGCACCCCCCTTGCTGGCAGCAAGCCCACTGCCCACTGCTGGCTGAAAAACCAGGGAAGGGATCAGGGCCTGAGCCAGGACAGTGGAGCTCCTTACCTAAGATCATCTATTAAGGACTAGGACCCCCCGGCCCCTGCTGCCACTCCTATAGCTTAGGAGGATGAATTCTTGGAGCAAAATCAGATAAAAAGTAAGAAGAACAAAAGATGTGCATTAAACTTTTCATAATGATAGCATTTATAAGCAGAAACTTATACTTATTTCTGTTCATTATTTAGTTTTTCTTTGTTGCCAACTTTATGTTTTCTACATAGGATAGGTACTCTGCAATAATAATTTCTTCATCTTCCAGAGTTGAATCTAGATAATCTTCCTCATGTTCTGGAATGTCTTCCAGAATCTCATTGACGGCCTCTGTCTCCATGTCTTCATCTGTCGAGGCACTAGAGGTTCCTACAATAAAATATCATAGCAATGAGTTATGTAAGGGGAATAATCCTTGGGATGACTGCACGGCCAAGGTCAACAGCAGACTATGCCTCCTGCTGGCCACACTGCCCAGGCAGCCGGCCAGATGCCCTTCTATGTGTCCATGTCAACTGCAGCCCAGGGCACAGGCTCCCCTATTGGCTTCCAAGGCTGCAGACACTCTGCTTTCCACGTGGCACTCAGACCTACCTGCAGAATCTGAAGGGGATGTGGATGGTGTTGATGGAGAGTCTTCTGCCGAGAGCCGCAGGTCAGGAGGGAGGCTGCCCCCGTTGTGAGCAAGGGTCTGTGCTGCCAGCTGGACGTTACCTCGGAACACTCTCAGCGCAGCTTTGGCCACTGTGGCGTCAAAGCCCATGTACACCAGCTAGGGGAGGGCACAGGGAGGGGACGCTGTGATGCTGACCTCTACCTCTACCTCCAAAGCTCCTGTCACCCACAGACATAGCTGGACAGCCAGGTCTCGTTGCTAAGAACTCACAGCATGTAGAGCACAAGTCATGCAGCAGCAGCAGCCTGAGTGTGGGGAGTATGGAGCCACCTGGGAGGAGTCTTGGAAGACCTGAGAGTCGAATGGGTCAGTATGCAGTCATTTCATGACAGGTGACCATCTTGGGGCCTGACAGCAAAGTGTCACACCAGCCTACTTAACTATCAGTTAAGTAGCCACAATGTACCAGGCATACTAATGCGTGTGTCAGGGGAAGGTGGTGTGGATGCAGTCATCACTTGGGACATGAAGCTAGATGAGTTTACAGGACACAGTAACATCTTTTTAGGTGCCAGGCAGGGAAATGGGGCTGATGTGAACAGCAGGCTGAGGCAGACAGTGCCGCACAGAAAAGGAAGTGGCGCCGCACAAGGAAGAATTTGGGATGTTTTCCCATTTCCGCTGTTCTCTGTGCTGGGTTGGTAGGTCATGCCTGGAGCCTGGGCCACTGCCTGGTTCACCCCTTACCCCAACTGACACCACCCAAAGCTGCACAGGCTGGGAGGTATAAAGGCACTGTCACTCACTTGGTCAATGTTTTCCTGGGAAGGACTTTCTTGATGGTTGCTGTTTTCGGGATCGGAATCATTTAACCACCACATCTGGGGATTACTGAGCAGAATCTAGAACACACAGGAATGCCTTTTACTCATCATGGGCAATCCTTCACTCAGAGACTGCACTTCTTGCATGCTGGGTAGACCAGCCTGGCCTTGGCTACTTACAGGACAAACAAGGACAATGAAGTGGGACTATACAAAGGCCACCCTGAGGCAGAGAAGGCGGCCCCAACCCAGGCTGGGGTTCACCAGCAGCTTCCGGGCAGAGGGGAGGTCAGAGCTGAGCTCTGAGGGAGGAATAAGACCAGCCGGGGAAAGGACCTTTCCTCCCCAGCAAGCAAGAGGGGCCACAGCATCCACAGAAGCAGGAATGGGGACCTGAGGCCGTGAGCAGTTGCATTCAGCTCCCTTAGCAGCTCAGGGCTGCCCAGTCTGCCCAAGGCCCTCTGCCCTGAAAGCATCAAGCAGGTGGTAGAATTCTCTTAACTCTTGACATCTTCATGGCACAATACTCAATCTTAACCTTCAGAAGTCCTGCTGAGGAATGTCCCTTCTAGCACTAACCACTACTGTGGCTGAGGCTTCTGTGGGCTGCTCACACAGTCCAGACTATCTCTGAGCCTCATCAGTCCCTTTAGACAGAATTTCCTGCCCCTTTTATATTTTCTTCAACATAAAAAATCAAACTAGATATCCAAACAACATTTTTAAATTTAGGGCACACATATAATATGTATAAATAAAGGCTGTGGAGTCTTCCAAAGAAAAGGACAGGAAGAAAAGGCAAAAAGGAGGGTTCCCTTGGTGCGACCTCCTCACAAGGGCACAAGATGACACCCACTCACCTGGCCGGTCTACCCTGCCACCCCTCCTCCACACCGCCCCTGCATGGGATCCTAACCTGCTGTCCTTTCTGTGCATTTCTCTGCAAAACCCTTTAACCAACATGTGCCATGGGTTAAATATATAAAATTGGATATTTTAATTAAATGTAATACCAAAAAATTACACTAAAACTTTAATTATAAAAATTACATCTATTTATGTTAAACTCGTTCTGTTGCACACAGAAACCCCACACAAAGTCCTGCCTGTGGCCTCTGCCACCAGTGTGGACAGGAGCCAGTCCTGAGCTAGGAGGCCTGGGCCAGGCACCAGCATGGAGCTGGAGCACAGGAGGGAGCTGAGCCTCAGATCCACGCAAGGATTAGGAGGAAGGCCCATGGGAATGGGCTTCATGAAGTGCAAGTATGTGGAGAGCCGCAGAGGCAGTGGGACTGGCCCAGACTCTGGGGCTGGGCAGGATGCCACCCATCGGCCAGCGGCCCCGAGGGGCTGTTACCTTCAGGGCCTCATCCAGGTTGCCGCTGGCCTGGTGGAGCGCCTGCTTGGCCGCGTGTGTGGAGTAGCCCATGCCCTTCAGAGAGTTGATGTTCTCCAGGCGGCGTCTTTTCTTCTCTTTTTCCTCTTTCCTTATTTGGGCCAATTCCTTTAGGAAAATAGCAAAGTCTCACTGAGTTAGGGACTGAACTTTGCAGAAAGCCTCCCAATGCTCGGTAGGATTCTTGGGGTTGCCAGGCAAAGCAGAAAACACATCCAAAGAAGAGGGGTCCTCTCTCCACCTGTCCTTACCCAGCCGGACATCAGGAGAGCCTAAGGGCTGAGAGCCGCAGGCACCACTCCCGAGTGCAGGCAGTGGAAGTGGAGGCTTCGGCCTCAGTCTCTGGCATCAGAAAGGGCCATGCTGAACCCAGAGAACTTTCACTACAGACGGACAGAGAGGAGAGATTCTCTTCCCGAACTGGTGGGAAGACTTCCCAGCAATGACTCTTCTGAAGATTCATGTTCAAATGTGGCTTTGGAGGGGTGGGGGTCAGGGCCAGGGCTCTGGATGCTGCTGCTGCTGACCCACCCATTGCACTCTGGGGCTTCTGGGCTCATCAGCCCATTTAGAAGCCATAAGATGTGTGCAGGGATAGAGGCCACTTAAGACCACGGTTCTTTTTTTTTTTTTATTTTTGAGACAGAATCTCTGTCATCCTTGGTAGAGTGCCATGGCATCACAGCTCACAGCAACCTCAAACTCCTGGGCTTATGCGATTCTCTTGTCTCAGCCTCCCAAGTAGCTGGGACTGCAGGCACCTACCACAACACCTGGCTATTTTTTTTTTTTTTTTTTTTTGCAGTTTTTGGCCGGGGCTGGGTTTGAACCCATCACTTCCAGCATATGGGACTGTCGCCCCACTCTTTTGAGCCACAGACGCCACTCCATTTTTTTTTTTTTTGCAGTTTTTGGCTGGTGCTGGGTTTGAATCCACCACCTCTGGCATATGGGGCCAGCACCCTACTCCTTTGAGCCACAGGAACTACTGGCTTGGATATATATTTTTTCATTATTAAATCATATTTGTGCACATTAATACTATCATGGGATACAGTATGTTGTTTCCATATACAATTTGAAATACTTTCATCCAATTGGCCAACATAGCTATCATGTCATTCTCATAATTGTTGGGTTAAGACATTTATATTCAACATTTAGAAAGATTCACATGTACCCTGGATAAATCATAGGCGGGATCCCCTGCAATCACCCTGCCTTCACCCATCCTCCCCCCTCCCCTCCCCTCCCTCTCCCCTAGATATTTTTTTTATGTGTGTGTGTGTGTATGAGAGAGAGAGAAAGAGAGTTTATTGTGTGCATATGTATAATCATTTTTTCCTATTAGTTC
>CAUYQV010060313.1:0-78976 GCA_963574575.1 Galagoides demidoff
GGTCCCAGCTACTTGGGAGGCGGAGGCAGGAGACTGGCTTGAGCCCAGGAGTTGGAGGTTGCTATGAGCTGTGATGCCATGGCACTCTACCCAGGGGGATAGCTTGAGGCTCCGTCTCAAAAAAAAAAAAAAAAAAGAAAAGAAAACCCTAAGTACGTGGAAAAATTAAGTAGGGGCTTGCCATTTTACTGATGGCTTTGATGAAAAGGTTATGAAGTGATATACAAGAAATTAAATGCTGTCTTTGGAAAAAATAGAACAAGACTTAGAAATGAATGAAGAACCTTATCATATCTGCATTTTAAATATGAGAAAATTAATAATTGAAGGCATTAAAACTTACAACCCTATAGTTAACTAGCAAGGGAGAAAGGACTAAAACCCAGGACTTGTGAATCCTATCCCAGTAATCTTTTCATTTTTTAATTGAAAAGAGAATGTTGATCCTGTTTGGGACTGCTGTGTTAAAAGTAATCTTTTAAGTGGATTGCGCTGAGGTGAATGTTGTACATCAGGCCAGAGTGTACCCGGATTTCTATTTTTAATTTAAAGGGCTATGCAATATTTCTTAACCTTCATTTTAGAAAAGAAGTCAGATTTCTCATTACTCCCCCACACTGAGGCAGGTCGAGGGTGTTTTCCTTTGGTTCATTGTTATATATTTAAGTTTTAAGTTTAATTTTTATTTGCTTACATATATGCGTATGGTTTAAAATTTGTATTAGTTCTTTTATTCATTCACCAAGTATTTATTGAGAACCTACTGGGTCAAGAAAACTAGTAGTGGAGATATAAAGGTGAACAAGGCACTGTGGTTCTTCCCAGTTGGAAACTTACAGCCCAGTGAAGGAAGCAAACTGAAAAAAATTGAAGACCAATAAACATACCTATTATATAGCATGAGAAGTCCTCTTAAGAACATTAAGTGGGGCCTGGCACAGTGACTCACACCTGTAATCCTAGCACTTTGGGGAGGCTGAGGATGGAGGAATGCTTGAGGCCATAGATTTGAGACCAGCCTGAGCAACAAGAGAGACCCTATCTGTACAAAAAACTAAAAAAATAGCTGGGCACGGTGGTGCATGCCTGTAGTCCCAGGTACTTGGGATACTGAGGCAGGATGATCACTTCATCCCAGGAGTTTGATCCCCAGTTTGAGGTTGCAGTAAATTATGATGACTCCACTGCACTCTCTAACCTAGGCAATAGAGAAAAAGAAAGAAGGAAGGAAGGAAGGAAGGGAGTGAGGGAGGGAAGAAAGAAAGAAAAAGAGGAGAAAATTAAGTAGTTGCTAAGGTAGAAAATAAAGAGAGAAGTGTAGGGAGGTTACATGTAGACTCTGAACTGAACGATGGGAAGGAAATATTCAAATATTCAGGGAGTGTAAAGAAGAGCATCCCAAATAGAAAAAAAAAAAAAAAAGAACAGTATGTGCAAAGGCCCTGAGATAGGGAAGAATTGGAAAAAATCAAGAACATGTAACAGGAGATTGGTGTGGCTGGAGTGCAATGGGCAGGGCAGGGCCAGTGGAGGTAGAAGGACTCAGTGCTGGGGTGGGACTCAGGGTCATGGGCCAGGAAGGCCTTTCTCTCACTGCCTTGGTTCTTCTTTACTGTGTGATTTGTGTTGGAAGAGAGAGTGGTGAGCACTTTGGCCCCTTTGGCCTTTTGTTCCCCTTTACATCTTGCTAGCTGTTCAGTAGCTGCAAGCTCCTGCCAGTCTGTTTATCAGGGATTTTGATCAGCTAGTAACCTTGAGAGATGAGGTTACATCTTGCCTGGACAAGAACAGGCTTGCTTACTGGTACAGGTTGAATGTATAGGCCCCCCAAATGTTGAAAACTTAACCCTCAATATGATGGCCTTAAGAGGTGGGGCCCATGGGAAATGATCAGGTAATAAAGGTGGAACCCTCGCGGATAAGATGGGTGCCCTTATAGAAGACGCAATCCTCTCACCCCTTGGGCCATATGAGGATGCAGGAAAAAGATGACTATCTTAGAATTCAGGGCTTTACCAGACATAGAATCCACTGGTGCCTTGACTTTGGACTCCCATAAATCCTTCAGATTTGTGAGAAATGAATGTCTTCTGTTCAGACTACCTTCTATGGCATGTTTGTTATACCTGCTTCAAAGGACTAACACACTTATTGTTTGATTTAAAAGCTGTGGATTCTCTAAACTCAGTATTCTCAGCTGCAACCCAAACCCTCTCAATACATATATAACTCTCAACATGTGATCCTGCACAGAACGTGGGGACAAGGGGAATAGAAACACACACCCCTGTGCTCATGTGGCTTGCTGCACCATGAGTAATGCTCATGTGTCTTCTGACCCAGGAGTCTCCAGTCATAGGCAGCATCCATGAGAATTAACAAGGTGACATTAGCTTATAGGCAGTGTAAACATTGAGTTTCAAGTAATGTTTGTTAAGTCCTCAAGAATTTCAGATAATGTTTGTTAAATCCCCAAGAATTTGGATGAAATAATAGAAAAGATAACACTTTGCCTTTTGAAGAATTTCAGCTAGAGATTTGACTGAAGATAGTTATATTAACTTTTAGTGTGATTTTTAATGAGGAAGAACATATGAGAATATTATTAATGTTTGGAGACCATCTGTGAATAAGGGCAAAAATAGCATTTGATTACTTTAATGGGAATAATATAAGAATATATTATCTTTGGAAAAAAAGAATTTTGATTCCATCTGAGTGGATTTTCATCTTTATTGTATAATGTTGAAATATAAATGGACGAATGTTTTAGTTTTGTTACATACGACTAGGGAAATCTTTCTACATTTGGGCTAAGTATCTGTACCATCAATACATTTTTTCCTCAGACATTCTGATTTCTGTAGTTCTATAATAATAATATTAAACAATTTTTGTAATAATAATGTTTTCCTTTTAAAAAAATTTTTTCTCTATACATATACATGTGTTTATTTGGTTTCCACTTTTTGCCTTCGCAAAACTAAAAAGGCTTAAAAATTGATAACAATAATAATGTTCAAGATAAGGACTAGAAACAAAAACCTCGTAAGGAACGAACGAAGATAAATACATTCAGAAAAGAAATCAGGTGATTGCTGCAACGAAATATTAAGCAATAATAATGCAAAAAAAGTAACATTCACATTGTCAGATAAAAGTATGTCTATCATAGGATGCTTTGACTCTGAGGTTCAGTATGGAGTCAGCAGTTAACTTCTTTGTTTAAAAAAATAATGTTTTCAAATGCATAGATATCTAAGGATCCTATTTCATGAATAAAAAGACTACACATTTATGGTATTGCTTTTACTTTAAAAGTTATCATTTTAATAACTTGTGTTGGATTCCCAAAAATCTTCAAAACTCAAATTGCAAGGGAAAGAGCACTTTATTCGTCTTTGCAATAGGAGAATATCTCAAAGGGAAGCTCTCCCTGAATCTGAGCAATGAGAGGAGTTTTAAATGGGAATGATAAAAAAGTGGTGGAATGCTTCAAATGTAGTAGGCTCTGTTCAAGCAGGTGCTTGAACGTTACAGAAAAAAAAAGATGATTCTTTGTGATTTGGTTCATTTTTTCCTGTCATATCCTGATCTTGGAATTTTTTACTAAAAGGTGAAACTTACAAAGAGGCAGTTTGTTTATATGAAATTATGGTAATTGAGCAATTTGTCCCCGAAATGTTCACTTCTAAAATTCTTTTGAAGGTTGACTAAAGGACCAACATCATTTTTCTTAAATGTATCACTTAATATTACAGATGTTGTAGCCAGATTGTCGATAAACTTAAAGTAAAATAAACTTCTAGACAAATAGAGTTATTCAATATTCTACAAGATATGTTTTAAACTTCCCCTTGTGAAATCTTACATGAACAAACATCTCACTGATTAACTGTGGAACAATGATTTATTCTACCTCAAACTTATACTCTAAATATAATTATCTCATTACTGGTAACAAATCACCTTAAGAGCAGTTACAGCTAGAATATATCCTCATAATCTGGGATGAAACTTTGAATACAACTTTCAGGTCTAACTCACTTTATCACACAGCAGTGAACCTGGAGGTTAATTTACTTACCATCTGCCTTTATTTCCTAATTTGTCTACCTTATACTTGTTTCCTTTTTACTTCCATGGGAACATATTCTTTTTTTTTTTCTTTTTTTTCTTTCTTTTTTGAGACAGTGCCTCAAGCTGTCGCCCTGGGTAGAGTGCTGTGTGGCATCACAGCTCACAGCAACCTCCAACTCCTGGGCTCAAGTGATTCTCCTGCCTCTGCCTCCCAAATAGCTGGGACTTACAGGCAACTGCCACAGTGCCCAGCTATATTTTTTGTTGTTGTTGCAGCCATCATTGTTTGGCAGGCCCAGGCTGGATTCGAACCTGCCAGCTCAGGTGTATGTAGCTGGCGCCTGAGCTGCTTGAGCCACAGCCGTCAAACCATCCATGGGAACGTGTTCTTTCCATTCCAAACTCCTTTCTTTTTTCCACCTGCAGAATGAGGCTGTAGATTTTCAGTAAGACATGCCACTGATAAACTATACTTTTCATTAGCATAATGCCCTTTCTCTTTTTCAATTACTCAGCTATTTTTGTAATTTGAATTTTTGGTTTGGAACAACTTTTTTCCTTTTCCTTTCTCTTATAGAAGAGTAGCACCATGAATGCTGTAAAAAAAACACAAACTCTTCTGCCATGCCTACATAAATCAGTCATTCTGAGGGTGATTCGCATACTAGGCCTATTTTTCAATAATAGAGCTTTACTACCTTTGACTCACCAGACTGTCAATACTTACTAGGAAACAACACAATAATATCTGAAGCTAAGTCTATTCCAGGAGACAGGCAGTTTAACAACAGAGTTTTAAATTTCAGTGGGAGATATTATCAACTGGGAGAAACACCTGGAGAGTCTGATGGGCTAGTGTTGGGTTTAGACCACAGTTCAGGCATTCCCTATCAGATTGAAGGCAGTATCGATGAAGACAGAGGTGCGTGGTCCTCCCCAACTGGTTGCTCTATTTTGATTCCTTACTACCTGGATCTGTAAGCTTGGAGAAATATCTACCTTCATTTTCTTGTTTTTAAAAACAGAGACCATAACACCATGAGCAGAAAGTTGTTGTAAAGACATATATACACACGGAAAGACAAACAGACACAGACACACACAGTCCCTGATGTATGAAGGTTCGGCTTCAAACTTTTCAACTTTGCCATGATGCCATGAAGGTAATATGTATTCAGAACCCTCCTTGGTTCACAATGGGGTTACTTCCAGATAAACCAATCCAAAATTGAAAAAAGAAGACTTAAGATATTTACAGAGGTTATGTCCAAAGTATGTAAGTACTTTGTAAGTCAAGGAACATATGTGTTTGCATAGACGATACGTATCTGTCTATATATCTAAATATATGTAATATACTAATTGCTTAATAAACTCTTTTCCTCTATTAAAAATGCAACAATGCAGAGCTCCTGAAATGTGAATATTTATTGTCCAATCTCAGATGCCGGTGATTGAAATGCCAGGACAATTAGTGTCTGTATATCACACACACAATGCTTTAACTCCTGTGTTTAAATCATCATAATAAACCCCAGCAGATGTGTTAGTTTGGCCTCAGTTTAGATTGCTAGAACACAGAGATTATGAACTTTGACATTATAATTTGAACTTTGACAGTATAATTCATTCATTATACTGCATCAAATTCTTTTAGCCTATTTTTTTCTTATATTGCATAGTCTTATTATTGTTTTATTTTGTTGCAAGCCTGACATTGGTACCTGAGAATAATTTGTAAAGTTTTGACATTTTGGTATTGGGCAGATGAGGAAAGCTTGTATTCTTAATTTGTATTTGAAACTTGTGTTTTATCTGCCTGTTTCAAGTATTGTGCTGTCATAAAATGATTTCTTCTAGTTTATTATTATTATTTTTATTTCAGATTAATATGGGGGTACAAATAATTAGGTTACATTATTTGTGTTTGTTAGGTAAAGTTCAAGTTGTAGTTGAGCCCTTCACCCAGGAGGCATGCCATATACCCCTACGTTGTACACTACGGTGAGAGCACACCAATTCCCCTTATTCCTCCCTTCTCCTTCCTGATTCTGATTTTAATGAGGGTGGCAATATAGAAGCATAGAAAAAGACCATAAATTGCAGTTTAAATCTTGGCATCACACTCTAGTTTCTCTGCTCTTGGGTTACAAAGTCTTGAATTAGTTGTTTACATTCAAGGAATGTCAATTTTCTCTTTTATAACCTGAGGTGGTAATATACCCAGAGAGTTATGGGGAAGATTAAAAGAAGAAAAAGGCAAAAATATATTATAAATAAGCAAATATACATGTACATTGTGGCTATCAAAGTGACCCAAATCCAAACAACATATACTGAATTGCTGACAAAAGTATGATTTGATTTGGGGGTTATTTGGCTGTTTGTGACGTTTGCTAACATTTGTGCTTCTATGCGTGTGACATATTTCTTAATTTAAAATGTAAATTTTAGCTTATAATGATGCTAATATTTAAAATGCAATTGTGGTATCTCACATCTGTTAGGGTACCAACTTTCAAAACACTGACACCAGCAAGTATTGGTGAGGATGTGGAGAAAGTGGCACCCTTTTGCACCTTGATGGGGATGTGAAAGGGAGCAATTGCTATGGAAAACAGAGTGGCAGAGTGGCAGTTCCTCAAAAAATAAAAATGGAATTATCCTATGATCCAGCAATTCCACTGCTGAGTATATGCCCAGAAATGTTGATAGCAAGGTCTCAAAAAAGTATTTATGTACCTATATTCATAGCGACATTATTTATAACAGCTAAAAGGCAGAAGCAACCCAAGTGTTCATGAACATACACAGATAAATAAAATGAATATATATACATGGAATATTGGAATCAGGGGATATTCTTCAGCCTTAAAAATGAAAGAAATTCTGACAGATGCTGCATGATAGAGAAACCTCGAGAATATGATGCTAAGTGAAATAAGCCAGTCACAAAAAGACGAATACTGTTTGATTCTACTCCTCGAAAATACGTAAATTCATAGAGGTAGGAAATAGAACGGAGGTTGCTAGGAGTGAGTGACAGGGTGAAAGGGGAGTGTTGTTTAACGGCAATAGTGCTTCAGTTTGACAAGGGGAAAGAGTTCTGGAGATTGGTTACACGGCAGTGTGAATGTATTATATGCTACTGAGCTATATAGCTAAAGATGGTTAAGATGCAAGTTTTATGTTACCTGTATTCTACCACAAATAAAAAAATCCCCAGCTGGTGTTTGGCCCTCTTAAAGTTATACAAAGCCTAATGGCATTAAGGAGTGCTGATGGGTGTTAGGCAAATCTTGCTCTGTTCCTTACCCACGAAGTCACGACTTCCACAATAAATAACTCTCAACTTGAGCTACTGCGTATATAAATTGGACGGATTACTCTATCTACTTCAGCAGTTCTGCTTTGATGTTTAAAGGGATAATATTCTTAAGGAACAGCGGTTTATCTTTCCTAGCTCACTATGTTGTCATAGCAAACCATCACAGACAGGGCTATGTGAAAAACAGAAATTGGCTGAGCATGGTGGCTCACACCTGTAATCCTAGCACTCTGGGAGGTTGAGGCAGGAGGATTTCATGAGGACAAGAGTCCAATACCAGCCTGAAGAACAGAGAGATCCCCATCTCTACTGAAGAATAGAAAAATTATCGGGCATGGTGGTGCCTGCCTATGGTCTCAGCTACATAGAAGGCTGAGGCAGGGGGATTCTTAAGCCCAGGACTCTGAGGTTGCAGTGAGCTATGATCATGTCACTGAATGACAAAGCAAGAACCTGTCCACCCCGCCCCTCGTCTCCCCCCAAATCTAGAAATGTATTTTCTGACAGTTCTGAAGGCTTGATGTTTAAGATCAAATCACGGGGGAGATTGAGTTTCTCCTGCACCTCTCTCCCTGGCTCACAGATGGGGCTGCCTTCTTATTGTGACCTCAGATGGTTCCCCCACCCCTGTGTACACCCCTGTGCTCAGTTTTTCCTTATCATAAGAACACCAATCATATTGAATTAGGACCCACACTATATACTTTATTTTAACTTAATTGTCTCTTTAAAGGACCTTATGTCCAGGTCTGATTACTTTCTGAGGTACTAGACATACAAAATATGAATTTGAGAGACATAGTTCAGTCAGTAATAGAATCTCATGCATCTAAGTATAAAATGAATGAAAGCTGTATATTCATTTTTATCTTCAGTGATAGGAGTGATAGGTACTTTTAGTAAACATACAAAATGTTTGTTTACATTGTATGCTTTAAAAATACAATGCAAAGTGGATAAGGTCATTCATTCATTCATTCAGCAAATTTCGACTCATCACTTAGTTGAATAGATAACTGCCTACTATGAGAAAATAGGGATTTAAAACACAGTTCACACTTTCTAGAAATGGAAAATGAATGTGACTGTATTAATCACAATGTTTGTTTTATGCAATTCTTTTATATGTTGTCCTGTTTCATGCTCACAGGAATCTTGTGAGGAAGAGGTAGCCTAGGTGTGACTGTTGTATATTTCTACGGGACCAGCTTTTGGAATTGAATTACAATGGGTTTCAAAATGGATCCACTATATCATTTTAAAGCAGAAGTAAAGGAGACAATCGTGGCAAAGGGAACCCCAGGGTGAAAACATATGCAAAACGTGTGCTGAGGAATCTGGAGTCAGTCAGAGGATAAAATGAGTCCTTGTCCCTAACATCCCCTCTGTCCCAAATCCCTGGAGGTGAGACAGGGAAAGTGAGAGACCATAAGAAAGTTTTATACATAGTGAAACATAGGAGGAGGGAGACAAATTGACAGAGAATGCAAATTAACAGAGAAATAAAAACAAAGGGAAGCAGAGAAATAAAGCAACATTCACCAGGGGACCTACGGCCTGCTGTTCAGTGGTCCATCAGATCCAGAGTTAGTGGAGTAAGAGGACATATTGAGGGCACATGTGAGTGGTTCATCAGGTACCTACATTATGATGAAGGATTGGTGGTCTCTGAGCTGCCTTCAGGTAGTGCTTTCTATTCAGGGAGGCACGAGGCAGCGGTGTAGCAGCTAGCCATTCCCAGGGGAACAGAGTGTCTCCACAAACACAAGCTCCTGCCACACCCTGTCCAGGGGTTTGTTCTGTCCCCTTCCCCAGACTGCTGAAGACAAGCTCCTATCATTGTTATCAGTGTCTCAAATGGCAATGTGAATAGTCAGCAAACAATTTTTAAATATTTGAAGAAAACTAACACAATGGAAGGAAAACCCATGAACTGAGAGAAAAAAATAGAGGCAAGAGTGGAATCAGAAGATGCTTTAAAGTAGTGATCTCTTAGAGATCAGGGGGGATTAGCATCCCAGTCACAAAAATGAGCCGGAAAAATAGCCTAGTCAAGATCTCAAAATACTTTTTTTTTTTTTTTGAAGAAAAAGCAATTCCTATAAAATTTTTTTAAAAAGAATTTACTTTGTAGCAGTATAGTCACAATTAAAGAGAAAATTAAAGAGCTGGAAAATGAAGTCTAGGCATTTTGTGTAAATGTACTATAAAAGCCAAAAGAGGTTGAAAGCAAACATGGAAAGATTATTACGTTTGAGAGTTTCAATAAATTGACAAGGGAGGGGGAGGAATAGTGAGGAAAAATTCCCCAATGGCTAGGAAGATGCACGAAGCAAAAAAGACCCATTTTTCAACCATCCTGGTCAAAGTTCTAAATCCAAAAGACTAAAAAAAAAGTTTAAGAAGCAAACAATGAGGAATAAAATGGAACAAAACAAAACACATGGCCTCCCAGGAAATGATAATCCAAATGACACCAGTGTCATTTTCAGTAACAATGACAATGAGAGAACTTCGAGAAGACAAAATAATTTTAAATCCAGCATATCCTGTATGCCGAAGTGAGATCCAAGTGAATGATCAAATGGAACGTTTTTTAAATCATGAAAGCACTTAGAATTTAATCATGCTCTTTTTCTGAATGAATTACTCAAGGATATGTACTAGCAAAACAAAACAAAAAATGAAACCAATTTTTTTGTAAAGAAAAAGAAAGAAGAAATTAAAAAGCTATTAGAGGAATTTGTGGTAGATAGGCAAAAAAGAATTCTTCCATTTAGGTCTGAAAACTCATTGTAGCATAAACGTTTTATATAGAAGTAGACACAAATGTCAGGTCAGAGTTAGAAAAAGAGGAAAAGACAAGTATGAGCAAAATAAGAAGGACAAAGGGAACAGTAGTTGATATGGAAAGATTTTAAATAATAAATGAATATCTTTTTACCAAAATGTTCTGTTCAGATAAATCTTTCATTAAAAAAGATTGTACATATATAATTTTGATATTGGCTTTTATTATTTCCATAATGATTTGCATATAGAAAAAAATGGGATGGCCATCATATCGAAGCCAGGGACCAGTTCTTAACACACCGAGCTCTTTTTTTGTACATGACCATAACTAAGAACTTCCCTTGCTCCCCTAATCCCCCCAAATCTTCTACAAATTGATTTTGAGACTGATAGTAGAGGAAGTATCTTATAAAATGAACACCTGAAAAGACTCTTAGAAAGGAAAGCTTCAATAGCCATTGAAAAGAGGTCAAATGCATTTGTAAACTTGAGGAATTGGAGAACTTACTCAGAAGTCAGAGGGATGTTTTACACTGAAAATAGGTCATTCAGCCCTGATGTTGTTCAAGAGAGTAAATCATTGATACGAGTATAAGTTCCTAGAGTTTTTAACAAATTATTTTGTTAAAAAATAAAATAGGAGACCACAGCCAGAGGATTGCTCGATCTCAGGAGTTTGAGACCAGCCTGAGCAAGAGTGAGACTTGGTCTCTAAAAACTAGCCAGGTATTGTGGTAGGTGCCTATAGTCCCAGCTGCTCAGGAGACTGAGGCAGGAGGATCACTTGAGCCTAGTGGTTTGAGGTTGTTGTGGCTATGATGCCATGGTACTCTATTGAGGACAACATAATGAGTGTCTGCCTTTAAAATAAATAAATAAGTAAATAAATACAAATAATAAACATTCTTAATTGACTCAATAAGTATCAAGCCAGAAGAAATGAATATCTGGAGAATTAATGCAAAAACTATTTACAAATATGTTTTTGAGTCATGTATAGGTTCAAGTAAGTTAAGCCCTTTCGATTGTTCAAATAAAATATATTACATTGTATAAATAATTTTAGAGCATAGAAAATAACTAAATATCCAATTGCAGAATGATTGGATATATTCCAATGCACCAATACTATAAAATAATATGCAAATATCTTACAATGACAGAGACTTCTATGTACTGACATAAAGGAATGGGCAAGAAATTCATGAAAAATTAACATTTTCAATTTATGTTTTAAATTTACTATATATATAAGTATATGTATAAATGTACATTTATACATGTTAGCAATGATTACCTCTGAGGAGAAGAGAGAAGGTGGTGAGATAGAGGACTGGGAGATTGAGATACTCACATTAGAATCTACATTTTTAAGTATTTTGTCAATTACTCAGAAAGAGAATGTTTTTATTCCTTATTTTGTGTATAAAAATAAACGTTAATCAATAAAGCAAGATAGAAATCATGCCAAAGTATATCATTTTCATAGACACATGAGAACAAACAAGATTTGGACTTACTAAGCTGTTGACCAAAGTCAGGAAGCTCGAATATCACCTAAAATCAAGCCTTGGTTTTTAGAACCCACTGTCTCCCCACTTTATAGGGATATATTTATTTCTAACTTTAATATTATAACCATGCTATAAATTACATTTGTGGAGATTCTGATTACAGGGCTACCATGCACCTATGTTTCATATGTAAATTGCAAAATACCTAGAAAAAGGCACAAATAAAAATAATTCACTATTCCATTACTGCCCTTTGGCCTCTTTATTACATAAAGATAACTAATGTTTATAAGGTATTAGTCTCTAGGCTTTCATTTTTGCTCATATATACTTTAAATATTTTTTAAATTAAGGATATATGTACATATTTATAAATAGTTTTTATAGATTATTTATACATATGTACAAACATCTATACACATGTTTATGAAATATTTTATGAAATAAAAATCATAATATATTTTATGGATTTTTAAGTATACTATGTAAGAAGAATTCCCATACCATTAAACAATCTCCTAAAAGTTGCTCAAGTAGCTGTATATTATATCTTTTGTATGGCTACGACCAGACTTAATTAACCAAGTCATTGTCTTAGGAATTTTCACAGTTTGTGTCTCTGAGTTTTTTAACAGCAAACAGTAGAAGTGGGATTTCTTGGTCACAATTCATATAGAACTTGTAATACTCAGGGCAAATCTTTATTGGAAAAAGCAAAAGGGTTTCCAGACTTTCAAAGTATCCTGTCAGAAGTAGGTTGTTTGGGAAGAGCTACTGAGTGCTAGTTATGCTCTAGGTATAATAACTCAGATAACTCAAGTCACTTATTCTGTCTTCTGGGATTCAAATAATACTAGTTCTAACCTATCTTGCTTTCCATAGGAAATACAATATTGTCTCTATGATACCTGATTCCCACAGAGCATATGCTTCCGTGATAACCCTGTCCCCTCGCTCCCAGGGCACCTTGCAGAGTTACGCTCTCATCGCTCAGGAGCATGGACCACGCTCCCAATGCTGCTCACAGGTTATTAGCACATGTAACAGGGATGCTGTGGGGGGTGATGTGGATAGCTTACACTCCGATTGTACATACACAATGGCATTTATAAATTATGAAGTAAAATGGAATTAAATCTTATCCATTCTCATTTTAGAAAGTCATTGAGCATTTACTGCCCCAGAAATTTCATGTTGCCTATGGCCAGCACTTGGTGACAAGCATCTCAGCCCTCAGTTCTCTCTTTCTTATCCTACAATCTCATTTCCTGTTTCTCCTCATTTCCCTCACACAAGCCAAACACGCATTTCTTGTTTTCTCTTTTCTTTCTTTCCTTTTTTTTTTTTTTTTTTTGTTGTGTTGTAGCAGTTTGGCCGGGCCGGGTTTGAACCTGCCACCCTGGGTATATGGGACTGGCTCCCTACCCACTGAGCCACAGGCACCACCCAAACAAACATTTCTTATGTAGAATAGCTTAACAATCGTCTTTTCTACCTCAAAGTCTCCAGCCAGTTCCTGGGAGACTTCATAGTCATACAGGTGAATTAAGAGGATGAAAACAATTATCAAAGAAAGCTTCAGTAGACCCTAAGTAGACTTCACCTCCATAAGAATATGTGCTCATTCAGAAACGTTCCCGAACAAAGGCTTTTTTTCCCCTGATAGCATTATTTGTTTATTAATTTATTTTCATTGATTTAGGGAGTACCAACAACAGGTTGGAATACTTCAACTAGCACTTACAAAGCACATACTTCCTCCGCATCTTTCACAGACAGAATGCCGGAAGGCTTGGTTATCCCAGGGGGATGAAAACTGATCCCTGCTTCAGGCTTTCCAAATACAGCATCTTTTTTCTAGCCTTATTTAAAACCCAGTATTCTTGCAGGCCTCTGGCCACCTGCTACCTTTGATCGCTATCTCTGATCTTGAGCTGTGGATACCAAGGAGTTCATTTAAAAGGTAGGCATGGGGAGTACTTCACTCAGGAAACATGGGTTGAATCTGGCCTACCCCTTTCATTCTTCCTGGCTTTGTGAACCTCTACATTTTGCTGCCCCATGTGTGAGGTCCTGGTCAGTACTGAGCACATCCTGCGTCAGTCTTTACTCATTACTATGCCAGAGAATTTCTATGCCAAGCCAGAATGTGCTGAGCACATCCAACTTAGGTCTTGTCTTTATTCCATTTAACATTCAGAATGAATAGACATGCAACTCAAATTAAATTACTTTAAAAAGAGAGAGAGAGATGTTATTGATTAATGTCATCAGGAAGCCCAATCATGAAACTGATTTTGGAGAATCCAGAGATTTCCCTTCCTCTGTCTCTCTTAGTTCTAATTCTAATTTTGCCCAAGCCAGTTCTACATCCTTCAGAAACTTCCTCCTACAACTTTCCAAAACTTGGTTTCATTAACAATCTGGTGGTTCACAGTACAGTTTTTATTAGAATTTACCTGGAGAGCTTTTTGAAAGAAGCTTGAACTGCATAGCAAAGTTACTAAATCAAATCTCAGAGGAAGAAGTTCCAGACTGTGCACAGTGAGATGGTGCTGATATGTTGCAGGACTTGTGAAATACAGAAATAGTCTATGGCTTTTTTTTTTTTTGCAAGTTTCCCCCAGATATAAAATTTATGACAATAGAAAGTTGTAGGAGGCCAAATCTAGCTCCATAATATTTTGAAAGTTTATCCTTACAAAGGTAATACCATTATAAATAGTAACAAAAGAATCATGCATTACAAGTAGATTGTACATTTCTCTGAGGCGAAATAAAATGGAAGTTCTAAAAGCTCGCAGGAAACATTTTCCTACTCTGCAGAGAACATGGCATGCATGCCTTTTGTAGATAACCAGTAAAGACATGGAACTAGAACTTGAGGGAAGAGAACAGGTAGGGATAACCAAATCACTCAGATACAGAACTCATGGTAAGTCAATATGGGAATTTTGGTGACATGATACAATGGACAGAGAAAAATGAGTTCAACTCACTGTGTAAACAGGGAGGGACAAAGTGGGTTCAACACTCAGAGCAGTGATCATGATGCTGCTTAGTGCAGCCCATGTCCTGCTGCCTTTTATGCCGAGCTTAATAATCATAATGTAAAGGCAGTCACTATGTGACTTCACTAATAAATGTTTCTCTTCCTAGATTATCTTAACGCAAAGTTAGAAATAAGTTTATACCCAGACTACCAATTTAGTCAGAGAATCCCACTATACATTTTATTATGAATTAGTTAATTCATGTTAGGAGAGCAAAAACAAAAATATAAAAAATAAGAACAGAAACTTTACCCTATGTGAAAGATTAGACTTTATATTAGTGAAGACCCTTTTAACTCTGGTTACCAAAAATGCAACTCAAATGAGCTTAAGGAAAAGTAAAAGGAAGGGATCTACCATTGGCTCACAGAATTGGAAATCTAGACCCAGACTCGGCTGGGTCTGGAGTTTAACTTGGAGTTGACATTGGAGTTCAGTGTCCTCAGGACCCTGCTTTCCTATCTTGGCCTTGCTTAGCTTATCCCAGCTTTATTATTACACAGGCTTCCTCTGCTTAGCAGTTAGATGGTGGGTAGCAACTGAAATGGCAATTATTAGTATTGAAATGATAATACTGAAAAGAATTTATGTGCTACTGCTGTGTACTCTAAGTCTTAACTTCTTAATCTTCACAACAGCTATTATTTCCCCATTTTAAAGATAGGAAGATTATGCCACAAAGAAATTAAATGACTCACCCAAAGACTAGTGACTAGTGGAAACAAGATTCCAATCTAAGTTGTGTGGCACCAGAACCCTGGGTAGACTTGGATCACTCGCTCTTGGTTTAAGGGAGAACAAGGTGTCCGCCCTAATGTTAGGACTGAGCATGATTATTATATAAGAAGGAGATAGCTTCCCCAAAGGAAGGGATGATGGAAGGACAAAATCGGAAGACTAACATATTTTTTCCCATAATTAAACAGTACAGTTAATAGAATTAAATTATATTTGATTGAAGGACCAATATAAAAAATTAATCTAAAATTCAGGGAGGTCTGTGAGGCAAATTAATTTCGTTGTGAGGAAGTATAGTGGTCAATGATATTGTTAGGATAAAATGTAAAGAAAAGTCAAAAATGGAAAACTAAATGATTCCACCGATTCCACTTGGGGAAGGTCATTTTTTTCCACCTCTGAGAGGTTCAGATGAGTTTTTGGAAGACTCTTTGAATTACAAACATAGAATATGTAGATGTTCCAGTCTTCAGAAAGATAGAATAGAGAGATAAAGGACAGTAAGAAATAATTTGAACATAAGCTTGGAATATCTTAAATTTAGTTTTTTGGTGTTTAAACACATACAGAGTCTCTCTCTCTCTCACCCACACACCCACATACTCTCTCTCTCTCTCAGCACCCCAAACACTTTTTTTTTTTTTTTGGCAAAAGCATCAGAAGAGAATGTTTCTTTTTAACAGAATCAAGACTAATGGCATCTTTGGATGATGAATTTATTTTCTGCCAGAAAAGCCAATATTTTTTTATTCTCTGTGCCCAAACTGTTTGTTCTTTAAAGAAAAAAATAGATTCCAAGTAACACCAAGACTCACCTTAAAGCAGTGAGAGAACAAAAGGGGAAAAAAAACAAATACAAAAAAACTAGAGTAGAGGTATATAATTCAGCATCAGAAAAAGGAGTGGATACCTTTCTCCAAGATCCGTGTTTTATCACACTTAGCTGGCTTCCATAGCAAAGGTCAACCTGTCATTGTTATGGTAGTAAACATTTTATGGGGGACATATATGACAAGAGCGATCATTTTTACTTTCACTGCTAAGCAATATTTTAGGATAAGATTTAAAGAATGGCCATAAAGAAAAATAAAGGTAAACCTTCTTCTCGGCAACAACACACAGCGCTTATTGGTGCAATAGACTAGCCGGAGGATTTTTATTTTCTGAAAACGTTTTCATATGTTTCACCATTACTCTTGGGGATGGCACCCTTCTGAATATTTTGGCTGGGTATCAATGAAGGAGGATGGTGAGCAAAGAGTGGAAGGCTTAAGGCTGAGAAATTTTGTTTTCTCAGGAATCTACGATTCTTTTAAACTGTATTAGATTACTGAACACCTGTATACTTTAGAAGCTGGACATATTCATCTCACAGAGCATGTTTCATTTGATATGTTCTATGGGAAGATACCTCAGTGTGGTTAGTCCCACTGTAACTGATAGTTTTCTATAATGCGCCCTAGATGAGGCTGATCATATTTTAACCAGGTTCCTAGTCCGCTGAGTTTGTTATTTCTCTCTAGGGAATCTTCCTCAACATTGTAATGCAACCATGATAAAAGATAAGATACCTGAAAGAGGGAAGAGAACAATGTTTAAGGTCAGGCTAAGGCTTCCTAAAGCAAAATCAATTCTGATTAGAGAAACATACAAACAGTAGATTGAACTGTTTTTTTAAACTGGATATAAATGTATGTTCTCAAGTAAATCCGTGAATTATATGGAAGTAATGGTGGAATATTGAATTTATTGTATGTGTTTATAGATATTGAAATACAGAGCTTTAACAATCAAAATTAAGCTATAATATAATGTCCCTTATGGTTTTAAAAGAAACTGGCTTTGTTTCTATTTAATAATACTGAATTCTAATAGTATTTTCTGTAAAAATTTTCTAATTTAAACATCTTCCTATGTACCTGTAGACAAGGGCTATCAGATAAAAATATGGAAATTAATTTCATTGTGTCATTTACCCGTTAAAATATATTTTTATTCACACCTAATATATTGATTTTAAATTCATCTTCGAGAAAATGGCACCATGTAATACTAGTGACCTTATACTTCACTGAAATTTTTACAGAGGTTTTAAGTAACACTTCTATATATGCTCCACTGGGCAGAATATTCTCTATTCTGTCTAATTAGTACGAATCCCCAAGTTTTGTTTAGCTGTCAGTAATGTGAGCAAATTAATTTTTTTATAATATAATTTTCCACATTGTAATCTTCATAATTAATTGTTATTTTCTAAGGGATGGTTTTTTTATAGTAAGTCTTCAGAAAGATTGCTCTTAATTATTTTTTCTAATGTTTAACACAATATTATACTGATCATCTACTACAGAAAGCAGACTTTGGCACCATTAATTATGATCGGGATGAAATCTGTATGTGTTTGTGTGTCACTTTCTGTAGTATTTACCCCCTATCTGTGGTACTTACCCTCTAAAGTTTTATTTTTTAACTATTTAAAGTTAATCTACTGAACTGGAACTGGTAACATACACAAAGCTGAATGCCCTGGGATTTAGTCATGCTTTAAGTGGGTCACAAACATACTCTTTATAGACTATGGCTATTTCTCTGTCCGTTGAAAACATTGCACTGTCAGTATAGCAACTGAAGTAATTTGCTTCTCAAATATTGATTCTAGATCAATCCCAGGCTTCAGAGAAAATATCAAAAAAGAAGAATGATTATACTAAAACTTTTGTGTTGACCAACCTAAAAAGCACATTGATATGTTTAAGTATATCAATTCAAAGTCAGCATGGAAAAATGGAATAATTTTCTTTCAAAAAGCTTAAAACATCTCACATACAGGAAGATGGAGGTCTAGGTGGTGTCATTACTCTTTGATTATTGAGCTGCCTTCTTCTTCTTCTTCTTTTTTTCCCTCCCAAGCAGTGATTAGAGACAGAGGCTTTGAAGTCAGATATAATTAAGTTTGGGTCCTAGTTCTACCTCCTACTGGGTTTCATCAATTTCCTGACTTACAGAATGGAGACAGCAGAACTACTGCATATAGTTATTGTAAGGATCAAAGAACAGATACATACAAACCCTTGGTGTACTGCCTGGCTAAAAGTCAGTGAATAATTAATGCTGTTGTTGTTATTGGGTGGTTGTTGTTATCATTATGGCTGTCTCCTACAGGTAAGATGGTTTGTTAATTAGGAAATTACACTGTTTTTTTTTTCTTAAATCTTTTAAGATATTACTAGTTAGTTACTAGGAATGCTTGGGGAAAGCTAATAGTAAGGGTAGAATCTCTTAGGAGATTTCTGTTTTTTAGCCAAATTCTTTTAATTTCAGATTAATTTGAGGTTACATTGTTTGCATTTGTTAGGTGAAGTCCCTGTTGTAGTTGTGCCTCTCACCCAGGAGGGGTGCCATATACCCTCATGATGTCACAGTTAGATCAGAGCACACCAATCCCCAGCTGCTCTTCCCCCTCTCTCCTTCCCTCTTATTCTCTTCGCCTTCCTTCCTCCTTTCTCCCCACCTCTCTTCTCTCTCCATTCTCTCCTCCCTCAAACTTGAATTTAATTGAGTTTTTCTCTTGTGTAGGTGTGTATTTGTTCATCAGCTGACTTCATATTAATATTGAGTGCATTGGATACTTGCTTTTCCATTCTTGTGATACTTTTTTATTAACCTGGATGGAGTTGGAAAATATTCTCCTTAGTAATACCAAATCCTTGATCCCAATATTGAACTTTATTTGTGAGGACGCTTTTTTTAAAAAACTATGGGAAGTGGAAGAGGTAGAAAATGCTATTATCTCAGCCACCTGGGCTGTGATAAAGTGATTCCCAAGCTATCAGTGTGGCTTCATGCAGACTTCTGAAATGCAAGACATTTGACTCCATTGGAATATCCAACCTATTTGTACTCTATGACATGATCTGGATACTGGGACCTTATCTATTTTGTTTCGCACTAAATGTACCAGAATAAAACAAGCACTAAATACATATTTGTTGAATAAATTTATCATAGAGGGCATTAAAACACAATACTTTTGAGAAGTTTCCACTCTCATTTCTTAACATGTTAAGAAACATTAGCAAATTTATTTCATATCCAGTTTCAAGTGATTTTTTTCACCTCATGGCAAGATATATAAATTCATATTTCTCTTATTATTCTTGGAGTGGCAATAGGAGAGTGTACTGTGAAGACAGTTGATTATCTCACCAAATCTAAAGAATGATTGAAAATGTGAAGCAAGAATAAGAAAAGATTTGAGAGCTTCAGCTACTGATCCAGCTACCAATAGTCTCCAGTCTCTGTCTTCAAATTTCAGGAAAGAGGATCTAATTATCCCAGTTTAGATGAGTTGTTTACCTTTGAGTCCATCAGCTATAGAAGGTAGTATTAGGCATTAGTAGCATATTTGCTCATAGTCTACCCTATGAGTAGAGTAGCAAGTTTTTCAGCAACTAAAAGAGCTATTAGGTAACCCATATCTGTCAGAAAGAGTTTAGTTAGACTGTGGTAACAACTATCATGTGATTGACTTAACCAAATTTTATTTCTTATTCTTCACATATTTTCATTGCTGGTTGACTAGAAGATCTGATCTGAATCATCCTCATTCTAGAACCCTGGTTGGGAGAGTAACAAGTACCTAAGCTATGCTGTCCAACATGGTAGCCTTCAACCACAAGCAGTCATTTAAATCACTTAAAAATAAATAAAATTAAAAGTACAACTTCTCAGTTACACCAACCATGTTTCAACAATCAGTCGCCACATGTGGTGAGTGCCAATGATATTGTGTCCAACTCTTCTCATAGAGTTCTACTGTTCAGTACTTATCTAGTCCATTGCTGGTCAATGGGGAAAAGGAAAAGAGAGATCTGGAGGGACTTACCCTAGCTATAAAGTGCTTTACCTCAAAAGCAGCATATATGACTTTGACTTACAGTAATGGCCCTTCCTAATCTCAGGGCCTCATCCAGCATGAATAGGGTTAGGAAATGTAATCCTACTGTCATGGTTAATTATATGTGTCAATTTGACTGGATCCCTCGATGCCCAGATATCTGATTAAACATTATTTCTGAGTGTGTTTGTGAGGGTGCTTCTGGAAGTGATTAGCATTCAATTTGAGGAACTGAGTAAAGTAAATGGTTCTCTCCATCATGAGTGAGCATCACACAATCCACCCGGGGACTAAATAGAACAAAATTATAGAGGAAGCTTGGGTTTACTCACTGCCTGATTGCTGAGCTGAAACATCAGTTCAGGTGATTCTCAGGCTTTCAAACACAGGCAGGAATTTACACCATTGGCTATCCAGCTCTCAAGTCTTTGAATTATACCATTAGCTTTCCTTGGTCTCCATCTTATAGATGAAAGATCATGGGACTTCTCAGCCTCCATGATCATTTGAGTCAATATATTATAATAAATCTGTCTATCTATCTATCTATCTATCTATCTATCTATCTATTCTAATCTACTGTGAGTTTTGTCTCTATAGATGGAAGATCATGGAACTTCTCAGCCTCCATAATCATGTGAGCCAATACCTTATAATAAATCTGCCTATCTATCTAATATTTCATTAGTTTTGTCCCCAACTTCTATTTTCTTTCCTTTACATGAATTGTGTAATATTATTTTATTTTTATTAATTTATTGATTCATTCTTGATTTTAGGTGACTGTGAGGGTAAAAACAACTAGGTCACAGTATTCACATTAGTTGTGTTCTGCACATAAAAGGTGTGTCATGGGCCCTTACAATGTACTCATTAAGTGGAAACACCAAATCCTCTCTCATTTCCCCCTCCCCCAACTCAAATTGAAATGAAAATTTCTCTTATGTAGGCATATGTTAGAGTGTCTACTGCCTTCATGTCAGTATTAAGTACATTGGATGTTCGGTTTTCCATGCTTGTGATACTTTACTGAGAAGAATGTGGTTCAGCTTCATCCAGGTTAATACAAAAGATGTAAAGTCACCGTCTTTTTATGGCTGAATAGTATTTCATTGTATACATATACCACAGTTTGTTAATTCATTTTTGGTTTGATGGGTATTTAGGTTGTTTCCACATCATGGCTATTATAAATTGAGCTG
The DNA here is from genome assembly GCA_963574575.1 of Galagoides demidoff. Taxonomy (NCBI): domain Eukaryota; kingdom Metazoa; phylum Chordata; class Mammalia; order Primates; family Galagidae; genus Galagoides; species Galagoides demidoff. The sequence continues at coordinate 21,606 of CAUYQV010060313.1, forward strand.
CTATAAATCACAAATTAAATAGAGCCCCATCTTCTAGATGGCAGATCATGGGACTTATCAGCCTTCACAATCATGTGAGTCAATACCTTTAACAAATATGTCTATCTATTTATCTATCTATCTACCTATCTGTCTAATCTTCTATTAGTTCTGTCCCCATCTTATAGATGGCAGATCATGGGACTTCTCAGCCTTTATAATCATATCAGCCAATACCTTATAATAAAACTGTCTATTTATCTATCTATCTAATCTCTTATTGGTTATGTTTCTTTGGAGAACCCTTACTAATACCTACTATGTGATTAAATGCAAAAAGCAAGAAATATTTGGTAAATTAGCACTAATGACAACCACACAGATCAACAGGCTTCTACTACAATAGCAAAATTAGAAACCATATGATGCTTAAAAAAACTTTTTCTCACTAAAATATTTGTAGTTTCTATTTTCCTTAAAGGAACAATGTCACACATGAAATACTTATTTTTTATTTGTAAAGGTTGTAGTATCCAAATATATGACCAATATTCTGTTTGTGAGTGTGTGGGGACATGACAAGAATCTGGTAGGTTTTATTACTTTTGCATAATTCTTTTTTTTAGAACAGAATCAAAGTTATTTGTGTCTGTCCTCAGGTCATTGACCTCATATGACAATATTAATCTGATATACTAAAAAGCATATGGTCTTGGGAAAGAGAGAAAACCAGTCACCCTGGTGAAGAAAACAGCCTTACTCTCTAAGCCTATGAGAGTAGCGGTAGTAACAGTTGTTGAGAACAGTCACTATGTGCCAGGTGTTATGCTAAGTCTGTTACAACATTAATTATTTAGTCTTCATCACATCTGAATTTTACAAATAAAGAATTGTTAAATAGCTGGCTCAAGATCATAAGGCTAAAAGAAGGCAGATATGAGATTCATGTCTGTGTTATCATTCCGGATTCTAAATCCTTGTCATTATGGTGACTTTAGAATACTCTTCATTGTTTCCTTCTGTTCCCCTTCTTGGGCAATAGGATGATAGTTATAATTAAAGAGAACATTTTAGAAACTCAGATTTGCTGAAGACTTTTGATCTCTTTTTGAATAACTTATCTTGTATATGGAACAAGAGGGCTACACAAGGTTAGGGCTGTTGATTAAGGTCACAGAAGTAGCTATTAGCAGAGTTAGGGCAGGGACTTAAGCCTGCTTAGCACCATGGCTGTTTACATTTGCTGAAACAGAAGAAAAAATGATGATTCTACATCTCTTTCATGTAATCTATTTTCATTCATGTATTTCCACATTAATTCATTCAGCAGATATTGGATAATATTCTACATTTCCAGCCTTTAGCTGGGTCATAAGGACACCACTCTAATCAGACATGCTCTCTACATTTATGCCCTGTGTTATCAATTATGGCATAAATTTAGTCACTTATTCAAAACTTTGAGATGTTTTCTAGGTTTCAAGCTTTTGAGACTTTAAAATTAATGCGATGTGTTGTTAACACCTTTCTACCCTAAAATCAACTTATTTTGCTTGCTCAGAAGAGCACAAATTCTACTTTAGTAACCCAGCAGTGATAGAATTTATATTCTGTATCTGACCTAGTTACTATCCCCGACACCGCCTGTTTTCTCCAAAGGGTTGATTTATTGTTGCACAATAGATCTTTATACATTTCTTTAGTCACAAGATATGCACTAGTGCACTTGTTAGAAGACCTTGATTTTGGAATTCTCTTAATGCTGAACCATCTATCTTGAATGCATGGTTTAAATAAACTTGACTCCCTTTTGCTATCAGATACCCTATTTATAAGGGTAATTTCATGCCATTTACACAGGAAAAGCATGGCATTTTCTTTTCACATAAAGAATTATGTTTTGTTCTTAGTACTCTAGAGATTATGCAATGTACTCTAGTGCTTTGGAGGATTTTCCACTGGAAATCATTCAATCTTTATCTATTTTATAAAAGTTTTCTTACTACTTTTGATCATATTCATTCAAAATAGAATTCTGCTTATTTTCTGCAAGGGAAAGGAAATTATATGTAAAATATGGGCATAAATAATATATGCATTCTATATTATAAAAACAAAGGAAACTATTGTTAATATTTTTATATCATTAAAATCCATCTCTTCTGGAGTTTTGGAATCATGCATCTATAAAAACATGTATGAGATTTTTATTTTATTTATTATTTATTTATTTGAGACAAAGTCTCACTCAGTTACTCTGGGTAGAGTGTCATGCCATCATATCTCACAATGACCTCAAACCCTTGGACTCAAGAGGACCTCTTGGCCCAGCCTCCCATGTAGCTGGGCCTAAAGGCACCTGCCACAGTGCCTGGCTAGTTTTTCCATTTTTAGGAGAGATGAAGTCTCACTCTTGCTCAGGCTGGCCTCAAACTCCTGAGCTCAAGCAATCCACCTGCCTTGGCCTCCCAGAGTTCTAAGATTGTAGGCATGAGGCACCGTGCCCGGCCTATGATTCCTATTTTAGTAATTTAGATCTATCTATATAGACCATGATGTAGTCTCCATAAATATTTGGTCATTTGGATTGAGATATGAAGCAGGCAACATAATTGATACTATTGGTTTTTCTCTTTGATTCTCCTTTTCTATCCCAGTGTGCCCACTTGCCAGCTGCTGTGAGTGATGGTAGCTAATAGCAGGTACTTCCTTCTCTCCAGACTTGGTCTTAGTGGATAGGAGCCATGTCCAGAGTCCACTGAGACCAAGGCTATGTGTAATTGAAACCACATCCTACTCATCACCTTTCTCTGCCCTCTTCTTGTTCCCTTTGCTCTTTTTGACACCTTACCCATAATGCGGATGTAGGGTTTTCTTTACAATAGCTCTTAGAAGACAGTAAATACTATAGCCAAGGATGAAATGATGTCCCCCCGCCCCAGATTTTGGGGACAGAGAGCTTTGAACTTTGAGTTGAAAAATCTGCTCCCTGGATGAATATTAGAAAAGGCCAATCCAATAGCAGGACCAGACTTTTGAACTGACAACAGTAATTGATCAGATATATAAAATTCAATAGTTTCCTCCTCAGTTTTTTCACTTCTTTTATTCTCTTTTCGGGTGTAAACCAGGTGAGCTCTAAAAAGGACAAATGTTCTCTGCAGAGGATTTTCAAATAATATATGTAGATTATTTCACTTCCAAGAAATGGAGAATAATTCTCCTCCTCTTGAATGACTTAATGTCTCAGTTCCAATGAATAGGGCACGAACAGAAAAAAAAAGAATAACTTTAAAGTGGTGAAACCTGGTAAATACTACCTTAGGGACTAATCAAGGTTAACGTGGTAACTAATATCGATATCATGTACTCCTGACATGATGTCATGAGTAGGGCACTTTATCCCTCTGGCATTCTAACCTCAAATGAATAATCATAGCATAATTCTTTGAAAACATCATCCCCCCAAAATTGGGGGACATTCAACAAAATACCTGATCAATGTTCTTCAAAACTGTCAATGTCATGGAAGGCAAGGAAAGATTGACAAACTGACACAGATCAGAGAAGACTAAATGCAATGCATCGTTCTGGATTGTTTCCTTGTATGTAAAGATGGCATTAGTAGAAAAACTCATGAAATCTAAATAATTTTTAGATTTTTTAATTTTTTATTTTTTCATTTTTTCATTTTGAAATTTCTTCTTTTTTTTGCAGTTTTTTGTCCAGGGCTGGGTTTGAACCTACCATCTCCAGCATATGGGGCCAGTGCCCTACTCCTTTGAGCCACTGGCACTGCCTCAATTTTGAAATTTCTTAATACCTTAATTAAGAAATGTTGATAAATGTCATATACTTGTAATTATGTAAGGTAACATTATAGAAAGCTAATGAAGGGTACAGGGGAACCTTCTGTGCTATCTTTGCAACTTTTCTGAAAATCTAAAATTATTCCTATACAAAAAGTTTTATTAAATCGAGAGAGAAACATTGTCTCAATACAGACTTGTATAGCAGAAAGTCAAGAATTGACTGAATAAAAACAGCAGAAGTAACACAAAAGATTAATCCTATAATTGGCTTTTGATCATACCCCCAAATGAGGAACACTAAATTAATTTAGAAAATAAGTTAATTATTCAATTTTTTTTAATCCTTGAAGACAAATTTTGAGATCTCACCATGGGCCAGGAACTAGAAACAACCATCCTACATTAATAACATGTGCACCAAAGACTGGCCGTCAGAACCAAGATCCTCAATCTGCTGTGAATAATATAACTATTTTGTTTCTCATTTTATTTAACTGTAGAATTGGGGTGAGAAGAACAGTAATTACTTTATAGAGAAGCTGTGAAGATTAATGGAAACAATACACATACAGCAGGAGGTGCAGAGCCCATGAACCATATGTTAAGTATTATATCATTATTATAAGGATCAATGCATTGATTTGTTGTTATTATCATTATTATCATCAACTGCTTTGCATTAGTTCTATAAACTGTTTAACATATATGTATAAACTTAACGTGAGCCTCATAATCCTTATATGTAAAAACAAATACATTCAGGTTATCATTTTTGCAGTGCTAAATATTTGGGGACATTGTTAGGAAAAATAGTGCATTCTGCCGATTATAAGTTAGTTACAGTGTGAACATCACTTAACAGAAGGTAAATTAAGAAGAATAACAGTTTTGGGATCTCTAAATGGTACCCTGTAAAATTCCACCAAAGTCATTTATGATACGAGGGACTTAAGGGATTTTTATTGTGACCATTTAAAGAAGAAATTGAGGCCATGTCTGGAAACTACATTTAAATATATTGAAATAGTGGACAGATTGAGTTATGGGATTATATGAATAGATAATATTTAAGCTGAGGACTAAAATCTAAAACAGCAGTGGCTCACAATGGAAGCCAGTTCTTTCATGCTGGTTGCAATCCAGAAAGACTATTTCCCCAGTCTTGCTTCTTACATTTCACCCTTTACAGCCAAAACCAGATAAAACTACTTTGGGCCATTTGTTTACTGACATTAAAGTGGATTTGTGGAGACTGAAAGTCTTTCTATTGTCCCTCCTGGGCTGAATCAACTTTATTTAAATGGTAATTCACTCACATATTTCTAATCCCCTTCAAATGCTTCCTTTGTTTATAACAACCAAAGATATGAAGGATTTAGAAAAACAGTTTGCAAATATTATGAACATATTGAGTAATAAAAGCCTCATACTGATTCTTAGTAAATTAGACGTTCCTGAAGAAAATGGAATATTTCCATTTTCAAACTAAAGATTTACTATATTAGACAAAGGATTTGAACATAATCCTATATGTATAATTAATCACTAATTCTGGTAGATAGCTAATAACTACTCTTAGAAAACAGAGTCTGTTATCGTAACTTCCCCAAAGTCATTTCTCTTGTGTTACCTCAACCATTACCTTTTCCTCTTAGTTAAAAATTTTGCACTGGAAATAACTTAATTGTTTTTCTCTTCATTTGAGTCTTTTAAAAGCTGCCTTATTAATTTATTAAAATCTCTCTTATTTTTAAGGATATTTTAAAGACAAACTTCTTGGATTTAGTTTGATAATCTGTTCATTTGGCTTATGAACTCTGCAGATTTATAAATGCTTTCTAGTTCCTGTCTTTTAAACTACATCTTTACTGTATTTTTTAGAAGGTTTTATAAACTTTATTTCTTAGTAAAATCTGGGAGGACATGGTGCAATATGAACCCCAATTCATGTGTGTTTAATATGTATCAGCTTTACTCTTAACTGACCAAAGTCAGAAATATAAAATTGATATGTCCATGTGGTCAGAAAAGCTGGAAAATATACAGGCATTTGATATAGTCTTGGCATATTTTTATATATTTCTGAAAATATGATTATAGGGAGCTAATTTTTGGTTTTGTTTTGGGTTTTTTGTTTCTTTTTTTTAAATTTCAGATTAATATGAGAACATAGACAATGGGTTATGTTGTTGGCATTTGTAAGGTAAAAACAGAGTGGTTTGGTTGGGTTATTAAATGTTATGATCTCTCACTCCAATTAAAAATGAGAGATTCTCTGACCAGATGAAAAAACAAAATTCGAGTATTTGATATTTTTGAGAAACAGACTTAAAATGTAGCAAGGAGAAGATTTGAAGCAATGTGTATCATTGTCAAATACAAAAGGCATCATGCTGTGTGCAAGAAGCCCAGACTCTCCAAATTATATATGCAAGATTCCATTTGTAAGAAGCCAAAGGGGCAAATGTAACTTAAACACTAATTTAAAAACAAAAACAATACAAAAATCCAAACCAGTGAAAAATCTAATGTAGTCTCTACGTTGGAATTACCTGAAATGCTTGTTGGTTTCCTAGGCCACAGTTCGTGTTTTTTGAATTTGACTATTTTGGGAGAAGAGCCCCAAACTCTGTTATTTCAACATTCTTCTTAGGTGACTCTTAAGTAATGTGAAGTGTGCAAATCATGCCCTGCAAAATATTAAGAAAGAGAAAGTGCCAAAAGGTAAATAGACAAAGGTAGGTACATAGAGACCAGGTGACGATATAAGGGCATGCACTAAATGAGTTGTAAGGACATGTCAGTCGATGGCCATTCTCACTACATCATGAAGTGACGTCAATTGGTAGAACTGTGGAACAGGACATTAGCTTTCAAGGAACCTAAAGCCATATCTACTTCCACTCTGAATCCCAAGAGTAATCGTGCTATCTTACATTTCCAGGCTTATGCAACACATCCCACATCTCGGCAATATCATACAGAGAAGTTACTATGGGACTTAGCAGAGAGGAGTGCTTATCAGAGGGAAGCAGGCCACTGTAGACAGGAGAAGAGAAAGATGGTAGAGACAGGGAACAGAAAAGGAGAGAAAACAGAAGGACTCGAGTTTCTAGTTTATGTCAAAGATAAGGAACAAACGTCTTTCCCTTTCTAGTTAAACAGATCAATATCAGATAATAACTGATTCATGGGCATAACTCTATCGATATATTTATTAAATTGAAAGTTACATAAAACATAGTGCCATCAAGATAGGTAGATTTATAATCAAAACTTTTTGCAAGCATTCCGAAGACCTATCATTGAGATAGGTGAACTAGGGATATTAACACTACATTGCCTTCAGGGTTTCTGGGAAGGAAATATGGTTTTTTAAGTTGAGGGTAATGGTGATAAAACTACAGAATTGTGGAATAATAATAAGAGATTATTATTTGGTTCATATAAAATTACATTATTATCACGTATCTTTTCCTGAATTTTGTTTTTTTATTAACACTAATGAGTATAAATTTAGCATATTCATATACATATTGAAATTACAATTTTTATAGTCTCATCCAATTAACACATAACTCTAATTTTAGACCAAATTAAAAACAAAACTTTGTTTATTTCTCAAGAGTAAGCTGAAGTCTATGAGGAAGAATAAGATATAAAAAATTGAATCTGATCAATGTATCTCATCTATTGAATTCATTTAAGAAATATGAATTGCTTTTCAACAAGGCCTTCAAAGTCACCATTGTTTATAAGCACAATTCAAATATAACTCTTAGACGTCCTTAAATGATAAGTAAGTATGTTAAAATAGGTGACTGAGGGGGAAATGTTCACATGTATGAACAGAAGTGCAAATTTGAAGATTTTTAAATTTAACATCAATATCAACGTGCAAACCAACTTCCTAAGATCTGAAAACAGACCACAAAGTGGTTTACAATTTATAAAATTCTATCATAGATATTATTTCAAATCATCTTAACAAAAACTATGAAATATGAGGTAGAGTTCTGATCTACACATTTTACTGCCCAGAGTTCTTAAGTCTGGGATTACCATGATAGGGAGAAGCCATGTAAAGATTTCAAGTACTTAGTGGATCTTAATTATTTTCCTCATCAAACAGAAGAGAAAACTAAGGGTTCAGGAAGAGAAATGTTTGTAAGACACAAAATCTGGAAGTCCAGAAGCCAGGGTTGGAACCTAGGCCTTGCTAATGAGTCAGGGTCACCTCCCACAAGACTCTTTTGGGTTAGATGTCATTGATTTCATTGAGAGGACAAATGTCTGATTCTTTTATTTGTGCCATATAAGTACAGCCACAGAATTAAACTCACATAGTTTTAAATTCTAATTACACTCAATTTTTCCATCGCCTTGGTCTTCCCTTGCTTGAGTGGCTTTCTTTGTCTTTGATTAATATGTCACAGAGAGGCAACACAAATGATAAAGTTGCTGATGGTAGCATAGATTGGAAGGGCTTCATATTCTGTAAGAAGAATATGAGAACTGGATTTAGAGAAATGTGGACATTTCTCTCCTTTCTGCCATCCATCAGCTATATGAACAGAAACTAGTGTCTACATGGAGAGATTATTATAATACTTGTGTTATTTCCTTCATAGGGCAGAAGTAAAAGGAAACCATATGTTAATAGAGTTTATAAAAATGGAAGTGCCCTGCACACACATTTTGTTTCTGGAAAATTCCATTTCTATTAGTTAGACAATACGTAACTAAATTGAGACTCAAACAACCTCTTCTTAGGTGCATGCTGGTCTATAAATATGTTCCCAGTTTCCATCATAGAAAACTAGATTTGGAGGGAGCCTTAAATTATTTTAGTCCTACCAGTGTACTGTTGCTTAGATACATTTAGCATAAATGGAAATTACATAACTAATGAAGATATTTGACCTCATATTCAGACATAGCACTCTAAGGCAAGAGTATTTAATTATTATACATAGTGGTGACATATCAAGATGGAAGTTTTAGAATCATGGAAAATATGAATATATGAAGAGTGGAATTGCAGCTTACCTGGGGATTAGAATAGAAAGCCAGTGCTAAATTGCTCCTAATGTCTTGGACCAGGGCTCCAGAGGTTTAAGAGCCATAAATTAGCTTATTTTTCCTCACTGCATTTATGTTATGGGTTGTTGAAGGCTAAGGTTTCACTTGGGAATGAGGTTGAAGGCAGAGAGGTGCACAAGGAAAATTAAGGAACGGTTCCTCCATTTTGCTGACTTCATCGGGTTTAATTTGCTTATGTTAAATGTGTCTATTCTGGGACTCAATTGCACCTACATTAATTTTTAGTGCAGTTAAGAAGCATTAAGTGTAACACAGCTATCTGTTGCTCACTGCCTCAGTAAGCAACCCATCCACATTCTCAGGACTATGGGTAGACCCTCCCTACTTCTTTGAATTGTCTTTTATCTTGTTCATTTTGATAAAGCGTCAACAGATTAGTCTTAGTATAGCTTGACTGAACATTTTAGCATCAGGAACATGGGCTTGCAATTTTTCCAAATTAAAACTAGCTTCTTTCTTGGTTCCCATTCCCCTTTCATTCCTGAGATGTGGCGGGCATCACAGCACTGATGATTGGCATTTATAGTTTGAAGGTGGTTTGAACAGAAGAAAACCAGCTGCTTTCTTACAGAATGACAGAGCCTGGAGGTCTGAGTGGTGATTGGGTATTTGTGGGAAGAGCAAATACTCTGACCTGTGGTGCTATGTTTTACTCATGTTCCCTAACTCACATCTTGTTTGCTTGCTACGAAATCCTGCCAGATTTAGATTCTGACAGATAAAAGTGATTCATTTCTTGGGCATCTCTTCATAAATTGGAGGTAATTTCCAGATAAGAAGTCAAATCCTTTAGTTACTTATTTACATAAACAAATATCAATACTCATGTATTCATGCATATATATATATTTCTTTTTCTTATCATGAAGCTTTTACACCGTGACCTCCCTAACTGGACATTGCTAGCTCACACTGTTCTCCAGTGACTTTTGTGCTTCTCTTATAGTAATGAGTGTCTGAGTTTATATCTTCCAACTGCTATTCTCTATTCTCTAGCTAAGTGAATTGAGGTTAATTACATAACTTTTCTGGAAGCTCAGTTTCCCCATCTGCAAAATAGAAATGACAATCACACTGGTTTTATAGGAATGCTGGGGGTGCCAAGTATCTACCATAGAAAGGGCAATGCACACTCATTACATATTAGCTGGTTTTTACCCTTGTTTTGCTTTTCTTTTTTTAATCATGTGTACTCATCTAATTTGTAAACTTAAGAACAAGAATTTCACTTCACCTAACTTTATTTTCTAATGCTTAATATCTTACTCAATATCAGAGACTCTGTAGCACTTTGACATCAATATGGGCTTTGTTATCAAAAAGAAATGGGTTCAAATAGAAACTCAAATCTAGGCTCTGATATTTATGGGTTAGCCTAGTTTTTAATATGTAAATATGTAATATGGACATTTTAATATGTAAAATGTCCAGATCGTAGTTTATTATTAGAGTTAGATGACACAGAAGATTTTCTCTGAGTACCTGGAATGCAGTGAGTCCTTCATCTCTTAGTGTGGTAGTTCTCTTATTATTATTACTTGAAAAGAATTCATGTATTTTTGAAAATTATCAAAAATTCTACAGAGGAAATTTATGAGAACATGAACCATTAAATTTTTAGCCATCCCTCTCTCTCATTGGGGTCTGTATCCTCAGATCCAACCAACTGCATGTTGAGAATATTCTGGAACTGAACATGTATTGACTTTTTTCTTATTCTTATTCCCTAAACAATATAGTATAACAATTATTTCAATATGGGAGATGGACACAGGTTGACTGCATGTAAATACTGCACTGTTATTAATAAGGAATTTTGATATAAGGGGTTGGTTCTGGAATCAATCTCCCACAAATACTCAAGGATGTCTGTATTCTACTAAAATACTTTCTCAGATAGTCAAATTAGTGTCATTTTAAAAATGTAGAACTATAGCATTTTAGAGAAAGCAAATTTTCTTACTTGATGAATCAGGTCAGAAATGAAGACCTAGGAAGCAGACCTAGTTTGCAAAAGAGGACATAGATCTTGAAAGATGATTTCTTGATACAACCTTCTAAAATATTCTTTGGCCTTCATTTCCGGCAATGGTGATTTCCAGCCAACATAAAAGTATTACAGTTATTTGGAAAAGATTTCTGACTCACTTTTATCTACTTTCTCATTCTTTTTATTCTTCTCTGTTTCTTCCCCTCCTATCTGGGACAGGAAATCTAGCTCATCCTTTAATTTGAACTTCAAAATATCCCTATGTGGTATATAGGGCAGATATAATTATAACCAGTTTTAAAATAAGAAACAGTCCCAGGTAGGTTAAGTTAATTGTCCAAGGTCATACAGCTATATCTCTGGTAAGCAGGGTATGAACAGTGCTGGTCAGTGCTGTCACATCAGGCTGTGGTGACTTTCAAGACGGTGTGGTCCAGGCTCCTATATAATGGGGAATTTTTAACTTAGACTGAAAAGTATGCCTTCGCCCAGCCCCTGTTCAGTCTGTTGACAAGTGTCAACTTTGTCCTAAGCATTGGAGTACTTTAATTACTCTATTATATGAGAATTATTCAAACCCTCAACCAAACATGGCAAGAGAAGAAAAATGTTTACATGTAGGAAACATATTAGCAAAATAGTGTGCTCAGCTGAGAATTAAAATAAAGCCCGTATCTGGTAAGTATTATGTCCACTTGACAGCTCCTTGAATTCTTAACACAGTGTTCAATATTTGTCTAGGAAGAGCATATTCTCTAAGATAAATCCAAATAAAAATTACAACTCTTCTACCATAGGTCAGCCTATGAAGATACCATTCACTTACATGAGATATAGGGGTCTTGAGCTCCAATTATATTTTGAGTTCATTCATAGGAAAATAAACATAACAGTTTTTGTTTTAGTTTTTATTTGTGCCTATTCCCGAAATGCTGCATTTAAGGCTTATATACAAAAAACACTGAGAAAATACTATTTCTTGACTTACCAAAGGTAAAGCTTATTGAGCAAAAGCACCTCCAGTTTCTTGGAAGGGCTGGAGTCAATAATTCATTGGCTTGGAGCACAGGTGAAAAGCAACTTTTAGCATAGCTGCCTGTGCCTGCTCAGGATGGTGATTGATGGAGAAGGAAGCAGGAAGGGAGGGTTCTAAGGATTTCTTGCAGGGAGCATTCTTCATCTGAAGTTCATGGATAACTTGGGGCTCCAGTAATGAAATTCGTAAGATCTGCAAACCACCACTACTCAAGTATGTATATGTTGCTACATATACACAGGTCCTAACTGAAACACATGAAACCTTAGTTCCTCATTAATAATCCTTGGTGCATACGACTATTGGAGCTCACTCAAGGAATCAGATATCACTGATTACAAGAGAACTGTGTAACTTGCAGATTTGTGGAATCAGAGCAAATCAGCAAAATGTTGAGGCACTGCGGTTTCCCCAGCCATTGTCGACTATCAGAAGGATGTATTATTGGACAATATACTTCAGCCATAAATTTCAAAGGGAGACTATAGAGATGAAGATTATATTGCCCCTTTTGTTAGGTGTCCAAAAATACCCCATTATAGCACCGTAAGTGAAAAATGTGGATTTTTCCTACATAAGGCATGCTAAAGTGCTAGGAGAGCTGAGAATATTAGGGTAAAATAAACTTGGTGTGTCAGGAGCAGAATATCTATCCAGATGCTAAAACGGAATGTATCATTGTATTATGGTCATTGGGGTAGTCATTTAGTAATTATTCGGCATCCTAGTGTCCCAGAAGATATAGTTTTACTTCCAAAAGTTGACTCTACTGTAGTGTATTCTTTGGTAGACTCAAGGTTAGTATCTGTCTCTATCATATTTTCTTATTTTCTTATCATTAGATTCTCATTTTCTTGAATTCTCTTACATTTTAAGTTCCGCAAACCATATTTATTCTGGCATCTCTTATATGTACATATAAGTGTAATTTTTCTGTATATTAATACAAACATATGTGCTGAAAGAGGATGGTAAGAGAGAGGATCAGCTCTTTGGCTAAATGTCACTAGATATCTCTTTCCTGCAGGTATTTCAAGCCTACAAATCTCTTTTGTGTGTTTTCATTGTCCCTATTAAATGCCTGTGATTTATAGTGAAATTTGCAGAGGTAAATTGGTATCAGAGAACAGAATGCATTCTAAATGTCATGGTTCTATTATAGGCAGGGTAAGTGATGTTTGCTGTTTTGGCAAAAATTTCTTCCTTTCTATTCTAGAAAGGTAATAGTGTCAGTTGCTTGGAAAACCTTTTCTTGTTAGGAATTCTACTTAAGATTTATATTGAATTTCTCACAAAGAAAAATGCAGATTTCGCTTGGTTGAAATCTGAGGAAAAGCACAGAAGTGCCAAGATTTGACAATTGGCAATTCTGGAAGGCCATTAGTCATGGTTTTTCTGGATTTGGCATCATGTTTTCCTAAAGATGAGATTTTATAGGCCACTGGTCTTACTGTAAAAGAAGTTTACTGTTTTACTCATAGCTATTCAAAGGAAGAGAGTTATCTCAGTTTTCAAGCTGAGAATAGTCTGTTAAACAACTATATTAATTTATGCACACACTTTCCATTGCTGTAATTAGAGGTGAAAATCATCTCCTTGGAAATGAGCTTGTTCAACCCTGTAATCACTAGTGTCCTTAAAGGGTAAAAAAGGGTAACAATATGTGATCAGAATTGTCACTAAATATCTCTTTCAAAATTTGTCATGTTTTGAAGTAAACTGCCTATAAATTAAACTTTATGTCAGGAGGTTAAAGAAAAGTTCAACTATAGTTGAAATACGAGCGTTTCTTTATTTGAGAGATTTAAAAATAAGTAGTCGGGTTATGTAGATATAATAAAAATAACTTCTTCATTTAATATAGAACCCTAGCAAGACAAATTTTGTGGTTTTATTACATGTAACAGAAATAGCTGGTTTTAATTGGTGACGTGCTTCTAAATTTGTAATGAAGGCATTCAATTAGTGTAAAAGTCTTAACCATATGACTTCAAAGTTCAGATTATTCAAAGTTTCAATTATATTCAAGTCTGTTGATGTTTTTTAAATGATGCCTCTTTTAGATTAAATCTTAAGGGTTATAGAAATCTTAACATCAAATAAATAGGCTTCTTTCTAGGCCTGATGAAGGAGAAATAATAATTATTAAACTCCCAAATGATATTAAACTGGGTGAGCTCACTTTATAAAGTATATTGACATTTATAGTAAGAAATGAATAGCTGACTGAGTCATTGCTACATAGGAAAAGAAAAGGTCTTAGTTTGAAATCATCTAGGTTCAATGTGTTGTACTTTTAAAATGTATCACCAATTAAAATGCCTTTTATTGCTTAGAGACTGCTAGAGGAATTTCATCTTCATATCCATATGCTTTCTCCTAAACTATGATCATCTAGTCGAACTTTAGAAGTGACTATATTTTGCCAGTTGCTTATTTCATATTATTTTCCCAACAGATCTTACTTCGACATGGAAATGGTGCACATGCCTTGTCAATATTGTAGACCCTATTCTGTTTTGTGTCCAGTGTGTTCAATCATTGTTCAGGCTTCCTGTCACCTCTGTTTCTTCTTTCTCTCCCTTCCTTATTTTTTTTCCTTCTTTCTTTCCTTTGTTTCAATTTCAAGCAGAGGAAAGCAATTGATGCCTGCTTTGTTCCTATGATTGTAACGTCAGAACTGATACTCGGATTGCTGAGCCAAGATTTTTTTTTAGCATTTTTTTCAGTTTAAAACTCAAAAACATGGATTCACTCTCAGGGCTGCAGCAGCGACCCATCAGAACAAGCTGCTGGGATAAAAATTGGGCTGATGGTTGCGGGCAACTTCTTCCTCTTCCCTTTCTCCTTTTTCTTCCACCTAATAGGAACAGAATATATTCAATTCATTACCTTTTCATAATGCAATCCTACCTAATTTTGCTGTGCTAAATGAGTTTAAAATGATTCAGAATACTTTAAATATTCAATTGTAATAATTACTTCCAAAAGATAGATGGGAAATTTTTTAGAAGCTGAAGTTTTAAGGGTCACATAAATTTAAGCCTGAGGCCCTGAGGGGAGTTTGCGGTAGGCGAGAGCAATCAAGGCCAGGCCTCAGCCCTTTTGCCTCTTCAGGACCTGATCTTCCCTCCTTGAATCATTTTCTTTAACCACTCCCTCTGGCTGGAACGCTCTTCCCAGAATCTTCATGGTTAACTCCCTTACCTCTTCTCAGTCTGTCCTCAACCACTTACCCTGCCCATCCATTTAACACTGAAACATGGGCCCTCACACAAACCAACTCATCATCTTAAAACTATTTCTCATATATGTCTTTAACTCCCATGCTAAAGTGTAACTTCCACAAGGACTGGCATGTTTGCCTGGAGTGTTCTCTGATATATTTTAATTACCTGGGACAGTGTCTAAAGCACGGTAGGGGCTCAATGAATATTTGTTGAGTGAATGAATCATTTGATAGGGACTATTGGATCTTTCAGATTTGCTTCTGTGGCAAAGCAATCCCATAAAAGTGACCGAAAATATTCTTACTCAACCTTAAAAATTAAGGGATACAGCATAGATTTAAGTACAGGGGACAAAATAATTATTAAACATAGAATAGTTACCACAAATAAATGAATGATAGACCCTTTGACATTGTTAGTCCTATCTCACTAGAAGTTTTGGAACACTTTTTTTCTTTCAAAAGAATATTCTTAAAGAATTATATTTATTGAAGTAAAAATATTCTTAACATTTGACTACCAGAAAAATTATAGATCATAAAAAAGTTTCCAGTGCAAACACAGATATGCTATGAAAATTTTGTAATTGCATACATCTGAAATACAGGGTTCGCTGTGATTCCTGAAGGACTAGTGGAAATGTTCCAGCCAGAGTAGAAAATAACTTGATCTTTCTGGGTTGGAGTATTTTTTCCAAATTATGAATGCTATTAAAAAAATTACAATTTTTTAAAAAAGTCACAGTGGCAAAACTGTTTTTATCTTTTGTATATTTCCTATTTCATATTCAAATACAATCTAAAATATATGTAAACATTTACCCAGATAATAAATTAAGTTTATAAAATAATATCTTTCAAACCATAGCCATTTTCACTATAAACCCACAATTAGCAAGCATTCACCCAACAGATAAAACTTTGCCAGGCATTATATTTGCTGACCAAGGAAAGAATGCTAAATAGTTATTGACTGAGCTGAAATGTTCCCATAGCAGGCTCAAGTTTACCTTATGGAAGAAAAAAAAAATGATGAAAAGCAAGAGAGATTTAATCAAACATAAAATAAGGAAAAGGTTCCTGTTTATTAAAATTTAAAAGGTTAAGAAAACATGTACAAAGAAGTCCCTGACACTATTTTTTTTCTTCAAGTTCACACTTCATTTGCTTCATACAAAGCAGATCCGGTCATGTCCTTCCCCGAAGTGGATAACAGAGGTATGTGTGGAACACGAAGGAACATCTGTTAGTGGGTCTCTCCTGAATAAATGGGAAGGGCCAAAGCTTACTTCTTTCAGAATTAATTTGGTAATGAGAGCTCTCTCTGAAACCTCAGATGGCTCAACACAGCAGAGTACAGAATGGCAAAGCATTGAGGGAATTTTCATTGTAAATGAATAGGTTGATGGTAATAAGAAGATGCAGTGCTAATTTGCCCTTCATTAATTGCTAATATAATCATAATACAGTAAGACAATATGGGGACACACATAAGTAAACACCGAAAAAGGACAGGTTCGTTTATTATTAATCGTTTCGGGGTAACACACCACAGTCAGCTGGAGGATGAGACAAAACTCAAGTCATTTCCTTTTCATCATCCTTCCTCTGAGAGAATGGCTCTATTTCCAAAAATGAGTCCTTCTAAAAAGAAAACTTCAGCTTGTACTTTAAAATCAGGTGCAATTATCCTATTAGCTATTGAAACCTTCTCCAAATTAGAAGAGGCTTTAATTTATGCTCCTTAGGACCGAGGTAATTAGATTGACTATTTGCTAGTAAAGAGACTGCATTTACCGAGGTGGTCAATTCTCTGGTCTGGTAAATGTAATCTCCAATTTAGCATCTTCAGGGGATAGCTGAAGAAAATTTCCGGCTTAAGATTATTTTTGTGCTTTATTTAAATAAAGCCTGAAGAGAATCTAAAAATGGCTCTACATTCCCTAGTAAGGTGATTGTGACTAAAGTAATTATTGATAGAAATATCTTTTTCATAAAGGTCTTTTATTATCATAGGTAATTATCTCAAATAAAATAGACAGTTAATCAAAGTCCTTTGAGAATAATGGCAGGCAATAGTAGAGGGAGTGAAAACAGGATATTTTTACACATTGAATTATTGTTATTTTTTTCATACAGTGCTCAATGCCCCACTTTCCAACTAATCATAAGGAAGAAAGAATCTGTAAAGTAAGTCATGTGATGATACAAATGACTAATATTGTATTAAAAATTTTGTATTACCTTTTCCAAGATTTTTTTCCTGTCCTCAAACAGGATGCCTCAAGGGTTTCTTAAAGTTCGTCATACATAGGAATAGTTAACAAACTCATATTTTATAGTATATTTTATGTTTTCAATATTTTTATATCCATATATCAAACATAGAGAAGTATTTTGTGAACATTTTGTAAAATCTGGTAATGAATATTTTGTACATAAAGGTGCATTTAGCTCCAATGTCCCATTTTTCCTATGCATGTATCTACGGTGACCTTCAGGACAGCACGCATTTTAATTTAAACAAAGTGTCTCTAGGTAATCGTAGAAGAGCCACATTTGGTTGAATGCTCTTAAATCAAATCCCATAGGACAGTTTTTATAATGAGTGTCTTCCTTGCAGATTAAGATGAAATTTCCCACTGGGGTCTGGGTTTGTGTGAAGTACAATGACAACACCCCACCCTGTGTCCCCTACCAAAAGTAGCTCTGAAACCTGCAGCACAGGTGCTGTGGGTTGACTGTTGTCCCCTCTAAAACTCATGCAGCAGTTGGTTGCTAATGTGATAGTGTTAGGGTATAGGCGCAGGGGTCCTCAAACTTTTTAAACAGGGGGCCAGTTCACTGTCCCTCAGACTGTTGGAAGGCCAGACTGCGGGCCCCGGGACAGTCAGCTGCTAAGCAGGACAGGCAGCAGCAGCAAAAACATCCGGCAGGCCAGTAAATGTCCAAAGCGGGCTGCATGTGGCCCGCGAGCCGTAGTTTGAGGACACCTTGCTGTAACCCCCTTGGGAGGTGATGGGGTGGGGAGGATTAATACCATCATAAAAGGGCAAATTTTCTGCCTTTTGTCTCTTTGCCCTTCCTTCTTTTGCCTTGTGCTGAGGCAGCAAGAGCATCCTCACCAGATACCAGTGCCTTGATCTTAAACTTGGCAGCCTCCACAACTGTGAGAAAATAAAATATCTGTTCACTATAAATTACCCAGTCTCAGGAATTCTGTGATCATAGCACAAACTGGACGAAGACAGCAGGTATGGAGCAGCTGTTTGAGGACTTTTGAAAGCAAATATATTCATAATAGCCTAAACAGGGAAGGAACCCAAATATTCACCAATGATGAATAAACAACAGGTGGCAAATATATGCAATGGGATATTACTCAGCCTTAAAAAGGAAAAAAATTCTGACACATGTTACAATGTGGGTGAACATTAAGGACGTTATGTAAGTGAAATAAACCAGTCACAAAAGGCTAAAACTGAATGATTTCACTTACATAAGGTCCCAGAATAGGCAACGTCCTTATAGACTGGGAATAGAAGGGTAGTTGCCAACGGCTAGGAGAAGGGAAATGGGCTTATGGCATTTGAGTTATGCATGATGAAAAAAGTTTTGGGGATGGACAGTGGTGAAGTTTGCACAATGTAAATGTGTTTAGTTTTCTTTCTTTTTTGCAGTTTTTGGCCCGGGTTGGGTTCGAACCCGCCACCTCCAGCATATGGGGCCAGCGCTCTACTCCTTTGAGCCACAGGCACTGCCCTAAATGTGTTTAATACTACTGAATTGTACACTTAAAAATGTTTTCCCCAAAATTCATACATTGAAGTTCTAACCCCAATTACCTTAGCATGTGATTTTATTTAAGTCACAAAATTTTAAGAGGTAATTAAGGTTAAATGAGGTCACGAAGGTGAGTTCCTAATTCAGTAGGACTGGTGTCCTTGTAAGAAACAAATGAGGGGTGCACAGAGGAAAGGAACACAGGGAAGGTGGCCATTTGCAGGCCAAGGAGACAGCCCTCAGCAGGGACCACCCTGCTGGCACCTTGGTCTTAGACTTGCAACCTCCAGCACCATGAGAAAATAGATTTCTATTGTTGAATCCTATGAGTCTGTGGAATTTTTAATGGCAGCCCTAGCAGGGAAACGTGTATTTTTCTACAATTAAAAAAAAGTGTAAATAGTACCAGGCAGGTTGTGGAAGAAGACTAGGAATGCATGATGAGGTGACCATTTTTCCCCTTCTGATATTTCTTTCACCTGAACTTGCTAAAGTTCAGCCTCAAATTGGCATTGACGTGGATGGAGAGAACTCCAAAAACGCTGTTCGTTCTGGCTCAATGGAGCAGAAAAGGGAATTCCTAACTCTCAGAGTTGGGTAAATCCTCATCTTTTTCTTTGTCCCTGTCTTCCTCTGCCCAGAAGTAATCCTGTGACCTCTGTGACAGCAAAAGGCCTTTGGAGGGGAGTAGTCCTATCCAGTGAGAGGAGGCACTGTCAGAAGGGGTGGGAAATCAGTATTGCTTCCCCCCCACCCCCACTATGTTTTCACTGCCTGACCTTGATAAAAGTGTAGACAAAGCAAAGCAGATTAGGATGACAAAAGTCACAGGCTTTGGGTGGGAAGATTTATAAGGACTCCTAGAACCTAAAACTAGTAAAGAGATAGTGAAGAGAGATGAACTTGGGAAAGGGGTGTCCTTAAACTTGGTCATAGACTCTCATATTCTGTGCCACACTGAGCAAGCTCGGATTTGACCCTAAAGACCATACACGACTCTGAGATATTACTGGTAACTCTGTGAACGATGTGAGACAGACCCAACTATCACAGCCAGGTCTCTGAAAACAAAACTGATACCAGAACTACATTTCACCAAAGGCTCATTAGAGCTTCTAGGATGAATCCGACCTGGTTGAATACCTGCAAGAACGAAAACGTAAACATCTGAGGAGAAACACCTTGGTGATAATGGAATGGGGAAGGGATTGGTCTCACGTTAAAGAGCCCAAGAGCATGTAAGAGCAGGAGAGGAGAACACTGGTATTATTGCATAGCAGTCTCCACCCCTGTGCTGTATCACTTCTATAGCCTCAGGAGAAGTTAGTCCAGGCTCCTGCTAGACTCCTCCTACTGCAACTGACTGCTGTACCTTTGAGAGGCTCAGGCACCTCTAACCTGACTGAGCCTCCCCAGAACATATGGGGGGGGGGCGATACCACAAGTGAGCTTGTAGAGCAGTCCACGTCCTGGAAGTTTCATGGGCTGGGGCCGGCAACCTAGTGTCCCGGCTCCACCACATTCCTTATAGGATTTATACAAAACTCAGAGTCCCATAATAGAACATTCAAAATGTCCAGAATATAATTCAATATTATGTGGCATATGAAGAATGGAAGAAATTTAAACTCTTCAAAAAAGAAATTCAATAGGTACTCCTGACAACATGGCACAGACATTTGAATTATCTGACAAAGACTTTAAAGCAGCTGTTATTAAAACATTCCAAGAATTAAAGTTGAATGCTTTTTTAAAACAGTGGAGAGAAAGAAAGTTTCGGCAAAGAAATGGAAGACATAAAGAAGAACCAAGTTGAAATTTTAGAACTGAAAAAATCTAATAACAAAAAAAAAAAAAAGAACCCTCACTAGGTAGGCTCAGTAGCAGAATATAAATAAAAGAAAATCATTGAACTTTAAGGTAGATCAATGGAAGCGTTTCAAGCTGAATAACAAAGAGAAAAACTGTTTTTTTAAAATAAAAAGAACTTAGCCTCACTCAGGCACCCGTGGAGCAGTATTAGAGTCCAGTGTTCACGCCATGCTGGTGGAGAAGGGTATTAAGAGGAGTGTGGTGCAGAAAAAAATTTTCAGTAATCAAAACAGCTAAAAAATGGCCAAATGTGATGATATAAAATTTGATTAATCAGCTCAAGAAAACCTCACACAGGATAAACCCAGAGATACCCTGTTCCACACACATTATAAATGGTTTGTTGTTGTTGTTGTTTTGAGACAGAGTCTCACTGTGTTGCCCTTGGTAGAGTGCTGTAGCGTCCTATCTCACAGCAACCTCAGTCTTGGGCTCAAGTATAATTGAACTGTTGAAAACTCAATATATATAAAAAATATATCTTTGAACACAAAGATACATGGCATATTACTTAGCACAGAACAAAATAAGGGATGACTATTGAGTTCTTATCAATGACTATGGAGCAAGACTTCAAAGAAATAAACAATAGAAATTTACTTCTGACAGTTTTGGAGGCTAGGATGTATAAGATCAAGTTGTGAGCTTGGGAGGGCCTGGTGTCTCTGCTCCCAGGATGGAGGCTTATTGCTGCATCTTCTATATAGGGGGTGCAATATTTTTCAGATGATAAAAGGAAAGAGCTGTCGAGCCAGAATTTTATGTCCAGCAAAAAGACCTTTCAGTAATGAAGTGAAATACAGACATTCTCAGATGCAGGAAAGTCAAAAGAACTATTGCCAGCATATCTGCTCTTAAACCTATGAAAGCAAGTATATCAATCAAAGGAAAATAGTACGAGATTGAAGAAAGGGCCACAGAAATGGTAACTGTCTGAGTAAATGTAATAGGCAATTCTATTATTGCATTCTTTAAAATATATTCAATGATTGAAAGCAAAATTATAACACTTTCTGGTAAAACTTTTAATATTTGTAGAAAATATACAATGTGACCTCAGCATGAAAAGGAAGAGGATACAGGGAACTGTATAATGGAAAGTTCATATAGTCACTGCATGTGGTCACATAGTAACCAGAAGAAGACCATGAAAACTTAAGCAGCCCCTCTATACAGTCAATACCAAAATGGATGTGTTTAGATAGCATGCAAATGTAGGTTTGAATAGCCCTAACAATAGCCACAAAGAAAAAAAAAAACAGATAAAAAACAAAAAATTATGATAGAGCTAGATCTAAATATAGCAATAATTCCGTAATATGTAAATGTTCTAACGCAACAGTCAAGAGAGTCTCAGATTGTATAAAAACATGACCTAGCTACAGGCTATAAGAAGTTTGCTTTAAACATAATCATACAGGTTAATTAAAAGGATGGAAACAATTATCAAAGAAAGCTTCAGTAGGTACTGAGTAGACTCTAGAGCAACAAAAATACTCAGGAATAATGATAATGCCAAAGTCTCAAAAAGACATAAAGCCCTAAGTATATATGTACTAAAATTAGAACATTTAAATAAATGAAGCAAAAACTGACAAAACTGGAAGGAGGGACAGACAAAGTCACAGATATGTTTGAAGAATTCAACACTTCTCTCTCTCCATAATTAATAGAACTGCCAGGCAGAAAAATCACAAAGAAAGAGAATAGTTAAAAGACCCTCAGCTGACTGGATCTAATTGGTATCATCAGCAAAATACACATTCTTTTGAAGTCACACGGACTATTTCTATCATAATAGAAATAGACTAAAAAATCTCTTAAGAATAGTTTTTTAAATTTGGGGTTAATATAAGGGTACATACAGTTAAGTGACATTATTTGCATTTGTATGGTAAAGTCCAAAGTCTGCCTTGTAATGAGTCTTCCCTGCTTCTTGAATTTAATTATTGTGCTTTTCACTTGTGTGGGCCTGTACTTGTTCATCTACTAGATTCATGTAAGTCCTGAGTACATGGGATGCTTGCTTTTCCATTCTTGAGATACTTTACTTGATGCGTGCTTTGGTTATTTCCACATCTTTGCAAGTGTGACTTGAGCTGCTATAAAAATTTGAATGCAAATGTCCTTATGGTAAAATGGTTTTTTTTCTTCTGGGTAGATATTTAGTAATAGGATTGTGGGATCAATGGAAGGTCTGCTTTTAGATCTTTGAGGATTCTCTGTACTTCTTTCCAAAAAGGCTGTTCTAGTTTGTAATCCCACCAACAGAGCATGTGTGTCCCTATCTCCTTACTCCCACCAGCATCTGCAGCTTTAGGACCTTGTGATGTGGGCTGTTCTCACTGGTGTTAGGTGATAGCTCAAAGTGGTGGTTTTGATTTGCATTTCTCTGATGATTTGAGATGATGAGCATTTTTTCATGTGTTTGCTGGCCATTCATTTGTCTTACTGGGAAAAGATTTTGTTCATGTGACTTGCCCATTAACAGAAAATTACAAACAGGAAAATCTTGAAACATTTAGCAATTAAACAATCTATTTCCAAATAATCCTTGGGTCAAACATGAATTCCCCAAGTAATTCAGAAAAATATTTTGAATTGAATGGAAATTAAAGTATCAGATATTAAAAATTACTCAGTACAGTTATTTTAGTGCATAGAGCGAAGTTTGTGACACGAAATGCCTATATTAAAAATAAGAAAGTTCTCAGAGCTCTAAGCTTTTCCCATGACAAGCTAAAAGATAAACAGTAAAATAAATCTAAGCAAGCAAAAATCAATGAAATATTAAATACTGAAACAATAGAAAATGACCAATGAAACTCAAATCTGAGGCTTTGAAAAGATCAATAAAATTGATAAGGATCTTGCAAGACTAACAAAAAAAGAGATAAGACATAAATTACCAATATTAGGAGAGAGAAAATTTCCCTACAGACATAAAAAAAAAATAATAATATTATAAACAACTCTCTGAACATAAATTTGCCAATTTAGATAAAATAGACCGATACTTCAAAAATTGCAAATTACTAAACTTTACCAAAATGAAATAGGTAATCTAAATACTCCTGTATGTATTAAAGAGATTAATTTTATTGTTAAATCTCTTTGACAAAAGAACTATGCAGGTCCAAACAATTTCACTGCTCAACTCTGCTAAACATTTTAAGAACAAACAACATAAATTTCACATATTCTCTTGAAAATATATAGAACATGAAGAATCATTTAATTCGTGGTCTGAGTCCAGTGTTACCCTGATCCTAAAGGTAGATACAGACAATATTAAAGACAAAAATGAAAGACCATCTTAATGAGCACGGATGCAAATGGGCTCAAGAAACATTAGCAAATAGAATCCAGCAATCTATAAAAAGAAGAATAAGACCACAGCCGAGGGAGGTTTATCCTAGGATTGCAAGGCTTTAAAATATTAACATGCCAATAAAATTCACCGTATTTTAACCATCAAAAGCTATGCGATTAACTCAAGTGATGCAGAAAAAGCATTTGACAAAACTCAGCATCCATTCATAACAAAAAGTCTTTGCAAATTAGAAACAGAAGAGAACATCTGTTACATAAGGCCTTCCTTAGTCAGCTTTGTGTTGCTTATAACTGAAGACCTGATACTGGGTAATCTACAAAGCAATGGATTTGTTTCTTAGAGCTATGGAAGCTGAAAGGTCCAAGGTGGAAGGGTCGCACCTGGTGAGGCCCTTCTTCCTGGTGGGAAGAGTCGTGAGATGAGGGGCCTGAGTGTGCTGGCTCAGGTTTCTCTTCCCCTTCTTAGAAAGCCACCAGTTCCCCTCGCGTGACAGCCCATTTATCCATTAACAGATCACTCCATTCATGAACCCAGAGCTCTCATGACCCGATCTCCCCTTACAGGTCCACTTCTCACTACTGCCCCATTGGGGATTAAATTTCAACATGAGTTTTAGAGGGGACGAATGTTCAAACCGTAGGCCTAAAATTAAGGCCCAACGTTAGGTGCTGCTCTGTGATGTGGTGAGACAGGGAGGGCCTTGAGTGGCCTGATCACAACTTTCCCTTTTGCTTCTCTTTCTTCCTGTGCACAAGAGTTTTAAGCCAAACAAACCTCCTTGTCAAGGGGATCAGGTGCAGTTCTGGCTACTGAACTGAATTTGGAATTATTTGAACACATCACTCATATTGTCCCACGGATACTATCTCTTCTTGATATTTAAACCCTGCCTTCTGTAGCCCCTGTTTGATAACAGTTTCCAAGTTTCTGACTAGTAGCTTCTTGTCATCTCATCTGTCCAGTTTTGGGTGTGTTCAAGGATCTCTATAACACTAGGCCAAGAATCCCTCCCTCAACAACAGGGTGAGTAGGAAAGAGGCAATTAAATCAATGTCTTCTATTTCATAAAGGCAATTTAAACCAAAGCCCCAGCAAACATAATAAATTATAGTGAAAGACGAAATGCTTTCTGCCTAAAATTGTTAACAAGGCAAGGCATCAGTGGTCAGGAGAATGTGGAAATGGCTCCCCCAATTGCTACCTCGTGGTGTAAATGTCCTGCCTAATTCCAGTTCATCGATTGTGGGTAGGACCAGTGAATGGTCCCACAATCTGTTGGGTAGTCATTCCTTTGATTAATAGTAAGGGACAAAAAAAGATAAAATAGTAAGTTCCATGACTGTGAGATTGTGGGGTACATTATGTAAAACTGTCCCTGTCCCAGTGACTACAGAGGAAGTCTCTTGCCAGCCTGGATGATGTGAGCTGCCGTGCTCTGAGAAGCCCACAATGTCAGGACCTGACGGTAGCCTCTAGGTGCTGAGAACAAACCTGACCAATAGCCAGAAAAGTAAATAGGGGCCTTAATCCTACAACTGTATGGAAGTGAATTTTGCCAAACCCTGCGTGAACTTGGAAGACGATGCCCCTATCTTCAGAGGTGAACATGGCTAACACTTTGGTCTCTAGTGAGACCCTGAATGGGGATTTTAGCTAAGCCATGACTAGACTGCTGATCTGCAGATAGTTACAACTTAAGCGAATGTTGTTTAAAGCTGCTAAGTTTGTAGCAGTTTCTTATGCGAAGTTTGTAGCAGTTTCTTATGCGGCTTTATACATGTGTAGCTCATGGAGAAGTCCTCTCACTGCTCCTATTCAAGACTGTGCTGGAAGACGTAGCCCGTGAAAAGACATACTGGAAAAGAACTTTTGCAAATGGAGACACAAAAAGGACTTATATCTAAAATATGTGAAAAACTCTCAACACTTAACAGTTAGAAAACAATTTTAAAAAGAGAAGAATACTTGAAATTTAACGCTTCTCTAATCGTAACAATGAACCATGAAAAGATGTTCAGCATCATCAGCCTTTAGAGAAATGCAAGTAATTAAAATCATGATAAGTTACCTCGAAAATCTATTGGAGTGGCTAAAATAAAAATGCTAACAGGATCAAGTGCAGATTAAAATGTATAGCAAGTGGAATTCTCATACCTTGCTGATGGGAATGTACAATAGTAAAAACACTTTAGAAAAATAGATTGGCAGTTACTTATAGTTAAACTTATAGTGCAAGAATATAATTTCTAGGTATTTCATCTAGAGAAATAAAACTTATATTGATGCAGAAATCTGCATGAGAGTGTTTATAGTGGGTCTCTTTCACCAAAGCAAAACAATCCATATATGCTTTAACTGTGAACAAATGAATAAACCATGGAATATCTATATAATAGCATACTGTTCATCAATAAAAGAAGAGACTATTCATATGGTCAAAAATGCCGATGACTCTCAAAAGCACTTTACTGAGTCAACGAAGCCAGTCTCAAAAGTTCGATGTATGGGAGAAAACAAAGGCCTCACCCACCAATTCTTCACTTCTAACTTCCAGATCTTGTGAATGTCATGCCTTACGTGGCAAAAGAAACTAGGCAGATGTGATTGAGGATCTTGAGATGGAGGGACTATCCTGTTAGGTTCAATAGGATCTTGCTTTATAACAGACAAGCAGGAGGGTCACAGGTGATTTTTTTTAAAATTTTATTTAGTTGCTTATTTTTTATTTCTTTCCTTTTTTTTTTTTTTTTTTTTTGTTGAGACAGAGTCCCACCCTGTGCTCCTGAGCAGTGCAGTGGCTTAGTAGCTCACTGCAACCTCAGACTCCTGGCTTGTGGGCATCCTGCTGCCTCAACCTCCAGAAGCTGCTGGGATTACAGGTGCTTGCAAAGGCACCTGGCTGGGTTTTTGCATTTTTTTCATGAGTCGGGGTCTCACTTTCACTCAGGTGAGTCTCTTAACTCCTGAGCTCCAGTGATTCTCCCTCCTCAGCCTCCCACAGTGCTGGGATTACAGGTGTGAGCCACCGCTCCTGGGGAGAAAAGGTGTTTTAATGATGAAAGCAGAGGGAGGAAAAATTAATATGAAGACAACTTCTAGACGATGGAAAAGACAAAAAATGGATTGGATTCTTCCCTAGGGTTTTCAGAAGGAAGGCCACCCTGCTGCCACCTTGATTTTAGCCTGGTGAGACTGAATCTGGACTATTTCCCAAACTGTTAGATAACGAATTTGTGTGGTATTAAGGTGCAAAGTTGATGACAATTTGTGATAGCAGCAATCAGAAACTGATACAGTTGCATATTGTAAGATTCTTTTTAGGACATTTCCAAATGACAGATTTGTTGTGTTGCAGAGTAGATCAAGTGTTTTCCGGGAGTTAGGGTTGAGGGTGGGGAATTGTGTGACTGCAAGGAAATAACACCAGGGATTTGTTTTGAAGTGCTGAAACTTTTTTGTATCCTCAGACTGGTGGCTGTGACACATTATCTATGCCTATGCTAAAATTTATAGATTTGTACATCTATAAAAAGTCATTTCTACTCTATATTAATTTTCAAAACTAAAATGAAGAACACAGTAAACAACTAATACCAAAACTTTTTTCATTATAAAAGAAGAAACTTCTCAAACTCTTTGTACATTTGTAAGAACTTGCAGTGAGGAATTTAAATGACCATTTTCCCCCTCTGTATTTAACTACTTTTTTTTTTTAGTCATGGGAAAATAACAATTCAGTTAAAACCAAATGAATGGGTTATTTCCAAATTGAGTTTCCTGTATCAGTCATTTGTTTTCCTGAAGGAAGGATAGGTGGCATAAAGATTATGAGAGGGAATGTGAGGCACTAAAGGCCTTTAACTTAAGTTTCTAATTTAAGTAAATGAAATAAGGCAGAAAAAAACAAACTGGGTAACTCATGAATCTTTTCTCTTAATGTAAAAGTGAAAAAGTACTTAAATATCACGAGAGTATCCTTCTTGGTCCATCCTATCAGTAGGTGCATCGTGCTAACTTGTCCTATAATTGGCGATATTAATTTTGATCACTTTTTAAAGGTGTCAACTACCAGTTTTTTCCACTACTAAGTTCTTGATTCTCTATAATTAATAAATATCTTTTAAGGAGACACTTTTAGATGTTTCCTGCTAGTTTTAGCGTCTTTTTATGTCCCCCGCCTGAAAACTACCATGATTACCTCATAGTGACTTTGTTACTGAATTTCTGATTACTTCTCTATTTATTATTGGAATTCTATTTTAAGAAAAAGATTTTCTTTCTCCTCTATTCCTTTAGTTTTCTCTCATTTATTTATGTCAGTGTGAACTCATGGATTCCTATTTTATTCTGTGGATTATAATTCATTATAAGAATTCATTATATGTTTATTTTGTTGCTTGATTGTCCCAGACTTGGCCCAGAGTAATCCTTTCAAGCTAATTCCAGTGTGGGTTTTAATAGTCCCTATGACTCTTTGAAACTTTCTTGCATGTGGCACAAATTATGATCTGTTCATCTTGTACTTTTCATGTCCCAATACTGAAATCAGCCATTTTTCCAAGGAGATCTGATTCCTTTTGTTAGTGATGGTATGTAGAGACCAAGATGTGGGTGCGGTGTGATTTTTATTAGTGTCATGACTTCCAGTTCTTTTCAGTAAACACACTTAGCAAATAGAGAGGACAGTGGAAGTCTCCAACTATTAGTGTAGATTTGTCCAATTTCCCTTTTATAGCTTTATCAGTTTTTATTCCATGTATTTGGAAACTCTCTTGCTGGATCTGTATATTTAGAATTGTTATGTTTTCTTAGTAATTTGACACATCAATCATTCTACAATGTCCCTTATTATGTCTGGTAATATTTTTGTTCTGAAGTCAACTTGTCTGATATTTATATAGCCTAGCCATCCCAGCTTTCTTTTTATCTTCTGTCTTAAAATTGCTTTATTGAGATGTATTGCAAATATCATGCAGCTCTCTCATTCCAAGCATTTTTTTAGTATATTTTTTAAAAGTTGTGAAACCATCACCCTTACCTACTTTTAGAACACTTTCCTCCTCCTCCAAAAGAAACTCTAAATTCACAAGTCTAACCAAGCTCTACTTGGCTAAAATCAGGGTGTTGGCAGGGTTACATTCCTTCCGGAAGCATCAGGAGAGAATCCATTTCCTTGTTTTTTCCCTCTTCTAGAGGCTGCTCCTATTTCTAAGCTAATGGTCTGAGATCTCCCTCATCAAAGGCAACAAAAGCAGGTAGATCTCATATTTAGTCAGTCTGATGGGCTCTCTATCTCTTTCTCTCAACTTTAAGGACCCCTGTGTTTACATTGCAGCTCACTCTGACTTTTCAAGATAATCTCCCACTGTTAACATCCTTAACTTACACCTGCACAGTTTCTTTTATCGTGTAAAGTAATAGTTTCCAGAGATGGTTATGCACGAAACTGGGGGAAACTTATTCTGCCTACCTCTTTTCATATACCACCTTGATTTATCAAATCATGAATTGATGGACATTTGAGCTGTTTCTTTTTGTTTTTTTTTGTTTTTGTTTTGTTTGTAATTTCAGATTAGAATAAGTGTACATCTGATTAGGATACATCGTTTGCATTTGTTAGGTAGCATCAGAGTTGTAGTTGAGTCCTTCACCCAGGAAATGTGTCATAACAACTACATTGTGCCCCTTAGGTGGGAGCTTACCAAGCCCCTTCCTACCCTTCTTCCCTCCCTCCTACTTGAATTTAATTGTATTTTTTCTCTTGGGTGGTCCTGTAGTTGTTCATCTACTAGTTTCAGTTAGTATTGAGTACCTGGGGTGCTTACTTTTCTGTTCTTGAGATAATTTACTAAGGAGAATGTTCTTCAACTCCACCCAGGTTTTTGGTTATTATAAATACTTTACACTTCATGGATTTTGTTTCAGTTCATCTTTGATATATACCTAGCATTGGAATTTCTAGTACATAGAGTAACTTTTTAAAAAAATTCAGATTAATGTAAGAGTATACATGATTAGGCTCCATCATTTCCATTTGTTAGGTAAAATCCAAGTTGCACATACAGTAACTTTTTTTGTTGTTTGTTTATTTAGAGATGAGATCTCACTTTGTCATACAGATTTGAGTGCAGTGGCAAGATGACAGTTCATCACAACCTCAAACTCCTAGGCTCAAGCAATCCCCTTTCCTCAGCCTCCTTAGTAGCTGGGATTACAGGTGAGTGCCACTATACTCGGGTATTTAAAAAAATATATATATATACTTTTTCACTGTGTTTTCCAGTGTGGTCTTGAAATCCTGGACTCATGTGATACTCCTGCCTTGTCCTCCCTAGTGCTGAGAATATAGGAGTGAGCCACCTTACTTGTGTTAGTAACTTTACATTTAAGTTTATGAGGAACTGCCAATGATTTTCTAAGTAATTGTACCATTTTACATTCCCACTAGGAATACACAAGGATACCAATCCTTGGGACTTCCTATCTTTTTTATGATAGACATCTTTCTTTCTTTCTTTTTTTTTTTTTCAGTCAGGGCTTGGATAGTAAATTTCTTTTCTTTTTTTATTGTTTGGGATTAATCGAGGGTACAAAGAATCAGGCCACACTGATTGCACTTGTTAAAGTCTCTCTTACGCTCGTGTCCTGCCCCAAAGAGGTGTGCCATATACCATAAGCCTCCCCTCTCCCTGCCACCTCATTCTCCTACCCCCCAGATCATCTACTGCTTTCACATTAGAATTGAGTACATTGGATTCTTCCTTCTCCATTCTTGTGATGCTTTGCTAAAAAGAATGTGTTCCACCTCCATCCACGTTAATAAAAAAGATGTAAAGTCTCTATCTTTTTTTATGACTGAATAGGATTCCATGGTATACATATACCACAGCTTGTTAAACCATTCCAGGGTTGGTGGGCATTTAGTCTGTTTCCACCTTTTGGCAATTGTAAATTGAGCTGTGATAAATAGTCTAGTGTAAATGTCCTTATGATAAATGCTTTTTTTTTTCTTCTGGATAGATGCCTAGTAAAGAGATTGCAGGTTCAAATGGGAGGTCTAAAATTTGAGTCCTCTGAGGATTCTCCATACTTGCTTCCAAAAAGACGGTATTAGCTTGCAGTCCCACCAGCAGTGTAAAAGTGTTCCCTTTTCTCCACATAAACACCAGCATCTGCAGCTTTGAGACATTGTGATGTGGGCCACTTTCCCTGGAATTAAGAATTATCTCAGGGTAGTTTTGATTTGCATTTCTCTCATGATTAGGGACAGTAAATTAATTATAATTTTTATAATAATTTGTCTGTCTTTTTTATTGCAAACTCCAGGATCAAGTTTGAACCCGCCACCTCCAGCATATGGGGCCGGCGCCCTACTCCTTTGAGCCATAGGTGCTGCACTGTGTATCTTCTTAAAGAAGGTTTTATTTATGTGTCTTTCCCCATGATATAAAGGATTGTTGGCTGTTAAAAAAAATTATTAATTTTTTTATTAAATCATAGCTGTGTATATTAATGCAATCATGGGGTACAATGTGCTGGTTTTATATACAATTTGAAATATTTTCATCAAACTGGTTAACATCAACTTCACGGCATTTTCTTCAATATTGTGTTAAGACATTTATATTTTACACCTAGGAAATTTCATATGTACCCTTGTAAGATGCACCATAGGTGTGGTCCCACCAATTACCCTCCCTCCACCCATCCTCCCCTCCTCTCCCTCGTCCCTTTCCCCTTCTTCTTGGGATATAATTGGGTTATAGCTGTCACAAAAAAGCTATAAATTGGTTTCATAGTAGGGCTGAGTACATTGGATACTTTTTCTTCCATTCTTGAGATACCTTGCTAAGAAGAATAGGTTCCAGCTCCATCCATGTAAACATGTAAGAGGTAAAGTCTCCATTTTTCTTTAAGGCTGCATAATATTCCATGGTGTACATATACCACAATTTATTAATCCATTCATGGATCGATGGACACTTGGGCTTCTTCCATGACTTAGCAATTATGAATTGGGCTGCAATAAACATTCTGGTACTAATATCTTTGTTATAATATGATTTTGGTCTTCTGGATATATACCTGGTAGAGGAATTGTAGGGTAGAATGGCAGGTCTATTTTCAGATCTCTGAGTGTTCTCCAAACAGCTTCCCAAAAGGAACATATTAGTTTGCATTCCCACCAGTAGTGCAGAAGTGTTCCCTTTTCTCCACACCCATGTCAACATCTCTGGTTTTGGATTTTGTATTGTGGGCTAATTTTACTGGAGTTAGATGATATTTCAAAGTAGTTTTGATTTGCATTTCTCTGATGATTAAGAATGATGAGCATTTTTTCATATGTCTGTAGGCCGTGAGCCTATCTTCTTCAGAGAAGATTCTCTTCAAGTCCCTTGACCACCCTGAGATGGGATCACTTGTTCTTTTCTTGCTAATACGTTTGAGTTCTCTGTAGATTCTGGTTATTAAACTTTTGTCAGAGACATAACCTGAAAATATCTTCTCCCATTCTGAAGGCTGTCTGCTGGCTCTACTTACTGTATTCTTAGCTATGCAGAAGTTTTTAGTTTGATCAGATCCCAGTAGTGTATTTTTGATGCTATTGCAATTGCTCAGGGGGTCCTCCTCATAAAATTTTCACCCAGGTTGATTTCTTCAAGTGTTTTCCCTACACTATCTTACAGTATTTTTATAGTTTCATGTCTTAAGTTTAAGACGTGTGATCTGTAATCCAGTGAGAGTCTATCTTAGTTAATGGTGAGAGGTGTGGGTCTAGTTTCAGTCTTCTGTAGGTTGCTGACCAGTTAGCACAGCACCATTTATTAAATAGGGAATCTTTTCCCCACTCAATGTTTTTAATTGGCTTGTCAAAGATCAAGTAATAGTAAGTAGCTGGATTCATCTCTTGGTTCTCTATTATGTTCCATATATCTACCTCTCTATTTTTGTGCCAGTACCATACTGTTTTGATCACTATCAATTTATAGTATAGTCTGAAGTCTGGTAGCATGATTCCTCCTGCTTTGTTTTTATTTCTGAGTAATGTCTTGGCTATTCGAGGTTTTTTCTGATTCCATATAAAATGAAGTATTATTTTTTCAAATATGACAGTGGAGCTTTAATGGGGATTGCATTAAAATTATATATTGCTTTGGGTAGTATGGACATTTTAACAATGTTGATCATTCCCAGCCATGATCATGGTATATTTTTCCATTTGTTAACATTTTCAGCTATTTCTTTTCTTAGAGTTTCATAGTTCTCTTTATAAAGATCTTTCACATCCTTTGTTAGGTAAACTCCCAAATAGTTCATCTTCTTTGGCACTACTGTGAATGGAATAGAGTTTTCTCAGCTTGACTATTGTTGGTATATATCAAGGCTACAGATTTATGAGTGATGATTTTGTAACCTGAAACACTGCTGTATTCCTTGATCACTTCTAAGAATTTTGTAGTAGAGTCCCTGGTGTCAGATATACAATCATATCATCTGTGAAGAGTGAAAGTTTGATCTCTTCTGACCTTATATGAATACCCTTGATTGCCTTTTCTTGCCTAATTGCAATGGCTAGGACTTCCATTACAATGTTAAAAATCAGTGGAGATAATGGGCAACCTTGCCTGGTTCCTAATCTGAGTGGAAATGATTTCAATTTAACTTTATTCAATACCATATTGACTGTGGGTTTGCTGTAGATGGCCTCTATCGGTTTAAGAAATGTTCCTTCTATACCATTTTTTTAAAGTGCTCTGATCATGAATGGATGCTGGCTATTATCAAAAGCTTTTTCTGCGTCAATTGAGAGAATTATATGGTCTTTGTTTTTTAATTTGTTTATGTGATGAATTATATTTATAGGTTTATGTATATTGAACCAGCCTTGAGATCCTGGGATAAAACACACTTGGTCATGATATATAATTTGTTTGATATATTGCTGGATTCTGTTTGTTAGGATCTTGTTGAATATTTTCACACCAATATTCCTTAGTGTTATTGGTCTATAATTTTCTTTCTTGTAGGGGCTTTTCCTGGTTTGAGGATCAAGGGGATGTTTGCTTCATAGAATGTGCTGGGTAATATTCCTTCTTTTTTATATTTTGGGAATGGTTAAATAATATAGGTACTAGTTCCTCTTTAAAGGTTTGTTAGAATTCTGAAATGAAGCCATCTGGTCCTGGGATTTTCTTTTTAGGGAGATTTTGTATAGTTGATGCTATTTCAGAACTTGATATAGACCTGTTCAACATTTCCACTTCATCCTGGCTAAGTCTTGGGTGTGGTGTGCTTCCAAGTAGTGGTCATTTCCTTCAGACTTTCATATTTCTGAGAATAAAATTTCTTGTAATATTCATTAAGAATTTTTTGAATTTCTGAGGAGTCTGTTGTTATTTCATCATTACCATTTCTGATTGATGAAATTAGAGATTTTTACCTGTTTAGGTTAGACAGAGGTTTATCTATTTTATTGACCTTTTCAAAAAGCCAACTTTTTGATTTATTGATCTGTTGTATAATTCTGTTTTTAATCTCATTTAATTCTTCTCTAATTTTGGTGATTTCTTTTCTTCTGTTGGGTTTGGGATTGGAATGTTCTTCCTTTTCCAGTTGCTTGAGATGTCCCATTAATTTGTTAACTTCCTCTCTTTCCATTCTCTTGAGCAAGGCTTGCAGCGCTATAAATTTTCCTCTTGGACTTCCTTTGTGGTATCCCAGAGGTTCTGATAATTTTTGTCTTCATTTTTGTTTTGTTCCAAAAATTTGGTAATTTCCTTCTTAATCTCATTAATAGCTAGCATTCAGCATAAGGTTATTTACCTTCCATGTTTTTGTATGACTCTGCAGATTCTTGTTGTTACTGAGTTCAACTTTTATTCCATGATGATCTGAGAAGATGCAAGGAATAATTTCTATTCTTTTAAATTTGCTAAGGTTAGACTTGTGACCTAAGAGGTGATCAATTTTGGAGTATGTTCTGTGGGCTGATGAGAAGAATGTGCATTCAGTTTTGTTAGGATGAAATGTTCTGTAGATGTCTATAAAATCCAAATGTTGAATGGTTAAGTTTAAATCTAAAATTTCTTTGCTTAGCTTCCTATTGGAGGATCTATCCAACACTGCCAAAGGAGTGTTAAAATCTCTGGCTATTATGGAGCTGGAGGAAATCAAGTTGCTCAGGCCTGTTAGAGTCTCTCTTATAAATTGAGGCACATTCTGGTTGGGTGCATAAATGTTAATAATTGAAATCTCATCATGTTGAGTGTTACCCTTAACAAATATGAAGTGAGCATCCTTATATTTACGTACTTGTTTGGTTTAAAGCCTGGATGCTTTCTGCTTCATGTTAACTTTAGTGAAGTTAATTATGATTTGCCTAGGAAATGTCTTATTCAGGTTGAGTTATGCTGGAGTTCTGAAACTGTCTGCTATCTGATTTTCAGAATCTCTTGGCATGTATGGAAAGTTCTCCTTCATAATCTCATGAAGAAGAGCCTCTGTGCCTTGTGAAGCCATCTCGTTGCCTTCAGGAATTCTTATAAAGTGAATATTAGTTTTCTTCAAATTATCCCAGAGCTCTCTGAGAGAATGATCTGTTTTGCTTTACATTTCTCTTCCTCTTTGAGAGTTTAGGAGCATTCAAAAGCTTTATCTTCAATGTCAGAAATCCTTTCTTCTGCTTGCTCCATTCTATTACTGAGGTATTCTACTGTATTTCTCAGATCTTTGTGGTCTTCAAATTCTTGTCTCAATGTATCAAAATCTTTGGTGATTTTGTGTTTGAATTCATTGAATTCTTGAGACACCTTTTGAAATGTTCCTTGAATTTCTAATTCCAACTTTACCTCCATTCTATAAATCTTATTTGCAATCCAAATTCTGAATTCAATTTCTGACATCTCAGCCATTTTTTTATGAATGGGATCTTCAGTTGTGTCCACCATATCATTCTTGGGGTAGTTGATCTGTTCTGGTTATTCATGTTACCAGAGTTTTTCTGCTGA
This sequence comes from Galagoides demidoff, assembly GCA_963574575.1. Classification (NCBI taxonomy): domain Eukaryota; kingdom Metazoa; phylum Chordata; class Mammalia; order Primates; family Galagidae; genus Galagoides; species Galagoides demidoff. Next base: position 57,752 of record CAUYQV010060313.1, read on the forward strand.
TTCTGCCCAATGATTATTTTATACTGTTTAGCTAGATGAGCAGATAAGTTGAAGTTGGGTTGGGGGGGCTTGTGGAGTATTGATTAACCAGCCCTTTGCCCAAGTGCTGGGACTGGTCCCTATCCCTTTTCCCTAGAGCTTTGCAAAGGACCTGTACTATGGTACGTCCTGAGACACTGGGGATTTATTTCATATGTTGGAGTTATGTGGCGCTATCTTATTTTCAGCTGGTCTCTGTTCTACCCTAGTTAATCAGTTACTCAGGGTTGAAGTCTTAGCTGTGGAGATATACCAGCAATTAAGTCACACCATTCCCCACAGGCAACAGCTGGAAAAGGAAAATCAAACCTTTCCACAACCACACACCAGGGTACCACTTTGGGTAGTCCTCAGGTGATTGTTCCAGTCCAAGAGAACCAAATCAGTTGTCCCAGTCAGCACCCTGTCTCAAGTGGGGGAGTTCAAAAGGTCTCTGGCAACTAGATAGCAGGAGTTGCTGGCAGCTCAAGTATGACTCATTCTGGTGCTCTGTGGAGTCAGAAGGACCCTCTCAGCAGATGAATTAGTCTGGGAAGTTTGATGACCCCATCCCCACCTTGTACCTCTGTCACACCCAGTCACTGGTAACCCTACAGGGCTGTGACCCAGTTGCCTCCAGTGAGCAGATGCTCCAGGGGTTTGTTTTTGAAAGTATAGAACATTGCATGAATTTACATGTTATCAAGAGTTAGCTAATTTTGACTGTATTGTTCTGATTTATTCATGCTGCCAAAGTGAGCATTCTATAAAAATATTTTTTCTTGCTTATATCCTCACCAGATTATAAACTGTAATCTAGTAGAGTTAAACATTTAAATGTTTATATGTATAACTCATTTGCAGTTCTTCTTAACCTCTTATACATTAAATTCTCTTTCCTAACCTTGTACATTAAATATTTGATGAATGGACAGCTGAAACTTCATAGAATTTCACCATAGAAGTTTCATTCAGGGCACTTAAACCATTTTATGGGGTTCTCAGTTATTTTGTGTGAAAGGCACACTTCAGATTGTTGGTGCCACACTTGAATGGGACTGAAATGTACCCACTGGTTTGCACTAGATGGTTGTTGACCTTTTAATTCCATCTGTTTGTTTGAATACAACTATTTATCAGTTCAGTAATCACTGCCTTCTTTGGTCTAGTAATTATGTGATATCTTCCATCTCTGACTTGACATAATTTTCATCTGATATTATGCTATTCCACTGTACATGATAACCAACATTTTGATAAGCTAAATGTTCCATCTGAGAGATGTGTCAGTACACGACAGCTCTTCAGTTGTAGCAGAAGGAAATTTGGCACATGATTGAAAATGTTGGCACACAAGTGAAGATATATAAGTTAACTGTTGTGAGGATGCATTATAATGCAAACAATAATGTATTTATTGAAAGAATACATTTAAACATTTTCAGATATGTCAACAACAGCATTTCATAAAGAGAATTTCATAAATGTTATATCCATAATTTTGCCTCTTTGATGCTTCAGAGTCTGCTGAGGATTTGTCAGAAGATGTAGATCTGCTTTTTTATTATTGTGAAAGGAAATATAAATTAGTTTTAAAAATAAAATTTGGGGTAAAGTATAGACTTCTAATCTTGATTCTTTTGAAATGACTTAAATGCATATAGCTAATGACTTTTAATCATAGGAGACTAGATATTGAAACTTTAACAACATCTAATAATACAACATCTGTCTTAAATATTAGAGGCCTAAACTCTTCCCCCTCCTCTCTTCCCAGAATAAAAGGCCTACCTGGCCCTGCCCCCAAGAGATTGCAGGAAAGAGCCTTGCCCTCCAAAACCTCCCAGCAACCTGTGGAATCTTCTTACCCTGCATCCAATATAAAAACAAACCCTCAACTACCCTAGGTGCAGCTGTTATCTTTCCCAGGTGGGTATTGGTCCCCTTTTGTTAAACTTGGTCTGTATCTCTCCTGGTCTCATCTCTGGGTATACCATCAATCCTCTTTTATTAAATGCCCTGCAATAAAAAGAAAAGATTTTAAAAGATGGTATATATTGAGGAATTTTTTTAAAAAAGTTAGAGAAATTACCTTGACATTTTTAATGGTTCTTTTTCTCTGGCTGAAGTTAAAATTTCTTGAGAGGGAGCATATCATTGAGCTGTTTGATACTTTCCTGGCATGATGCGCTTAGTAGGTGTTTCTAGATGTTATTTGAAAGCATGCTGCCTCTGTGACATCTTGTTCGAAACCCTCTTTCTTCCAGGGTGCTCTTTACATATGGGTGTATGTGTACTGTTTCCTTCAGTTTCTGATCAAATGTCACCTGGTTAGAGAGTTTTGTCCTAACCATCCTTTATAATCTCAGTCACCGTCTCCCTGTCCAGCTCTACCTCATCCATCACCGTCTTTTAATTTTCTTCATTTAAGAAATAAAACTATGATCTTTTTATAGAAAGAATGAGCAAATATGTGGGAAATACTAATACATTTTAAAATATAAGTTTAACTTTTATTGTGACAGTAATACATGTTCTTTGTGAAAACTTAAAAACTGTATAAATAAAAGAAAGCAATTACTTTTATCATGCAGTGGCATAAAAGTGCTCAACAACTAAATTTAAAACTTTCAAGGATTTTATTTGTAAATATTAAATATTTTATTTTCTGCTTTTATTTCCAAAGTTTATGATACAAATAATATCACTAAGTTTCAAATGTCAATTATAATGGAATAGTATAATACATAATATTAATTTTAACTATTGAGAGATAGAAAAATTTGAAAAGCTATATTATGTGAAAAAAGAATTAGAAGGAATATATGAAGTGTATCACCAACATAAACTTGTATCTAAGTAAAAATAGCAATTTTTTAAATTTACTTTTAATTAAAAAATTAATATTGTATATATTTATCATCTTTATGTTGTTTTGAAATCTATATGCATTGTGGAAAGGCTTAATTGAGCAAATTAATGTACTCATTATCTCATAGACTTACCATTTTTGTGTGGTGAGAATATTTAGATCAAATTTTTCAATAGTGCATTATTACTTAAGAGTATTAAAGACTTTTTTTCTTTTTTTTTTTGAGACAGAGTCTCACTTTGTTGCCCTCAGTTGAGTTCTGTGGTGCCATAGTTCACAGCAGCTTCAAACTCTTGAGTTCAAGTGATCCTCTTGCCTCAGCCTCCCAGGTAGCTGGGACTATAGGTTCCCACTACAATGCCCGGCTATTATTAGAGATGGGGTCTCATTCTTGCTCAGGTCTTGAACTCCTGAGCTTAAGCAATCCACTCGCTTCAGGCTCCCAGAGTTCTGGGATTACAGGCATGAGCCACTACACCCAGCTAAAGTACTAATTGTTATTTATTTGGTATTATGTGATATGATTGGTATTATGACAGCAATTAAATGTTTATATAAGTATAGATATAGTTTTAAAAATTTTATTTTCAGTTAGCTAAATAAATAATAAACATTTCAAACAAAATTGAGCTTTGCTATAGTTTTGCTTCTCTCTTTTGAAAGGTACAGATCACGTAAGTTTCATTTAAAAAACTCATGACTGGTGGTGCCCCTAGCTCAGTGGGTAGGGCACTGGCCATGTACACCCAGGCTGACCGGTTCAAACCCAGCTGGGGCCTGCTAAACAACAATAATACCTGCAACAACAAAAACATACAGTCAGATGTTGTGGCAGTCACCTCTAGTTCCAGCTACTTGGGAGGCTGAGGCAAAAGAATTGCTTGAGCCCAAGAATTTGAGGTTGCTGCAAGGATCTGTGCTGCCACGGCTCTCTACTGAGGGTGACATAGTAAGACTCTGTCTCAAAAAAAAGAAACCGGAACAAACAAAACAAACTCATGACTTAGCCCACACAAATAAGACATTCTTAACAAAGTCAGTAAGATACAGAGGCTACAAGATTCTTTAAAATGTTAATTTAGAAGAGCTGGACATAGTAACATTCTAATCAAAGATTATTTCTGTCTTGGCATTGGTTTTAGAAGTTTCTGTTATGCCCAGATGGGGACAGAAATGTGAGCGAACAAGAACAGTTATAATGATATATTTACTATCATTGGTGCCTATGGTTGTTTTGAGATTTCTCTAATTGAATTCTTTTCTTTGTCTTATACCAGTCCGAGTGTCTAATATTGATGGCAACGCTTACCTTGTAGACTAGTAATAACCAGAATTACCTACCAGGCAAGAATTAAGCACAGCGAACCTAGTAGCAGGTTCAGCGCACAGGGACTTATTATCTTACACATTCATTTGCAAGTTTTACTGTTTGCTCATACAGTAAACCAAATTTGACTTTTTTTTTCCTAATATGCCTCATCAACACAAGATCTCGAACACAAGGTCTCAGCAATGAAATACTCTTTAGAGGAGGAAAATGGAATGTGGGCTGTTGCACCTGGCTTTTCTACCTAGCTATGTGACACGGATTGTTCTTCATCTATTTCTTTCCTGTGAAACACAGGTAATGTTATCTGTTTACCTGTATAAACACAGGGAAGTGCAAGTGACAGAAGATAATACTTGTGAATAGCTGTTAAATATATAACATATGTAAACTGCCTATTCTCTTTGCACGTTTTGACAGAGTCAACAAATTGGACCAGCTGGACCCCGAGACATTTTATTTGGCATATGCTTACACATACACATATATGTAATTTTCTTTAGAAACAGCCCGTGTTCTCTAGCTTAAGTATAAGAATACTGTAATCCTATTAATTCATAATTGGCCAATTTTGCTAATTTACCTTTGCATTTCCTATAAGTGTTTGAATTGCTGGCACAGCTCTCAAGAATCCCCTTTCTGAAAAACGAAAACTAATTTGTACACACATCAAGAATTTTCAGTCACTTCTCCCTTACAACAGTTTCAGTTACATTCGAAGATCCTGGAGATTATTTTAGCGTATCCACCAAAGTCATACTGTTACTCTAAAGGGGGGGTTCTTATCAAGTGGTCCCTAGTAGAACTCAGAGGGTTTGTGAACTTGAGTAGTAAAATATATAAAATTACATCTTGCTTTTCAGTGTGTCCAGGCAAAATACAGGCAACAAATCATAGCACTTCAGCAGTCCCTATGACTCCCTCACTAATAAAAATCACAGACATTTTGCATCCCATTGTAAGTTCTGAAGATGTCTTGAAATATTGTTCATCATTCCTTAAAATTTATTAGGCACACTGTTAAGTCTTATTTTTAACATTTTCCTAAAGAGATTCATATACTTTAACATAAACATATGTTCTACTCATATTTTAATAATTATATATCAAGATCATTTGTTTCCTTGGTAATCTTACATGTTTCAGTTCATGCACTTAGCAATATTATTCTGAGAAGTACCTTGACAAGAGAAAAGAAAACAAGAAATAGAAACACCATATTGCTCTAGAGAAATATTCTTGTATCTAAAGAAAGCACTTATTAGTTCAAAACGATGTACATGTCCATTCTGTGCTGTCATATAATCTTTTGTTTTTAGTGGAAGAAAATATATTGGAAATATTTATCTCCCAATTGCAAAATTATTACTTTAGTTCTTGACTTGAAAGCACTCTTCTTACAAACACAATTACATGCACTTTTTATCTTGTAACACACTTAGCTAAAAGGAGCGCAAAACAGTTTAAAAGTAGGTATTAAGGACATAATATACCCACCACTATATTTACATAGATTTGAACATAGCACAGTAACCCTGTATAAGTCACACATGACATGGGTTTTGAAAACTGGAATAGAAGATTCAATTGTAAATTCGTAAATTGCAATTATTCTCCTTTACTTAAGACCCAGACTTTGAGAGCCTGCAACTTGAGCAACATAAAGTTACCTGCAGCAACTTGGCAATTTATGTTTTCCACATGGTAGATTCCAAGAAGCCTTGTAATCGTCCTGTCAGCTGTGGATTTGTGGAGAAATGCAATCATTGCACATATCCCCGGTGCCTGAATTTGTCTTTGGGAGCTACAGATGTGATGATATTCCCTCCTAATGTGCCTTTTAGTTAGATCAGAGTGTGAGTAAGAAGAATTATGTTCCTGCTGAACAAATGATCTTTCTTTTTACATGCTTCCCTGAGAACTGATTATCAGAATTCTGACTTTCAAGAGAACAGTATGGCATCAAAAAAAAAAAAAAAGAGGTATTAAAAATCAAGTCAAAATACAAAGGAATTTTATTTAATACTATTGTAACAAAACCTTCTCCCCTCTTCTGCCACCCCCAAAAATCAATGTGGAAAAATATTTAGATATATTGTAATTTCATATGCCCAGGCTGGGTTTCTCCCTTTAACTCCAGATTCTATGCGGTGTTTAAAAGAATAGTAATAGTTTCTATCTTACTAGTAATTTCCACTATTCCTGCTAGATTACAAATGCCCCAAAGTGCTGATCTTCTTTCCCTTGCTCCATGTGTCTAGCCTGAGCTGAAATGCTGAGTTTCTGCAATGCGTTATTCTCTGGGATGCTTTATCGGTGGCATAAGAGGGGCGTGAAGAAGTGGGGTATGGGAGGAAAGAAGCCAATGAACAGGTCACACTTGGAAAATTCTAAAAGACAATGTAGAAAACCCCTCAGAAGCGAGAATATTTATTCTCTAGTTCTCATGCACCCTTGGCTGAGGGCTGCTCTGGAGGCATTAACGCTGCCACATTTTTCATAGCTTGTGTGTTCCTTGCACGGGACTGCAGGACAGGAGGGAGCCTGCAGGTCAAGGGCAAGTCAAGGAGAGATTGAGACCTACAGGAGTGATGAAAGACACACAGGGGAGGGCGAAGCCCCACTGTGCCTCCTGAAATAGTCAGAGTGGGACATGTGAAGATGACTTTCAGGATGATTCATAAGACAGAAGTTATATGAGGTTAGGAGGATCAATCTCTTAGAAATTCTAAGCAAATTTGTCTAAAAATAAAGAAAATTATAATCATTTAAATTTGTTCAAACAGAGCATGCGTGCTCTTTAATAAAACTTTTAGGGAGAAGGTAGGTGGAAAGTAGGGGTTCAGTATGTGCAACAGGAAAGGGGGAGAATAAGACCGCACAAGTGCAAGAAAGAGGGATGTGCTCCGTCTCCCGTCAGATTTCAGCCCAGAAGGCAGGAAGCAAGAACCAAGGGCAGACATCGCATCCTTCACTCCCTCCGCGCAGAAACTGTACTGTGAAAAGTAGCAGTCTTTTTTGCTTCATTAGAATTAAAATCATATGCAATTTGCAGATAGACAGTCACACTTCTGAGATTGTTATAATACGGGTGGGGTGGAAAAATTATTCATTTGACAGCCTCCATTGGAAAAATGCCGCAGTTAGGGACAGTTTCTCACTGGAAGGTAATTGTTTTCATTATTTTCCTCTGACTAGAAAATAAACTCTGTGAAATCAGGAACTATATGTGTTTCATTCATCATCTTCTAACACAACGTGTGTGCACAGTACTCACTCTGCCTGGTCGCTGAACGGGCGACTGCAATTGGATGCATGAGGGGAAGTCATTTCTATAATCCAGTGGTTCTTAGTGGGGGTAATGGAGGATGATTTAGCCTCCCTTCTTGGACATTTGACAATGTTTAGAGACATATTTTTGGCCATTACTATCCTATTAAACTCTGGTGCTGTGGTTCCCACACACACACACCCCACCGGTCCAGGGCCTGTTAGGACCTGGGCTGCACAGCAGGAGGTGAGCCCAGGCTGAGCCAGTGAAGCTTCATACATATTGACAGTCTCCCCCTCATTCACACCAGCGCCTGAGCTCTTCCTGCTGTCAGACCAGGGTCAGCTTCTCATAGGAGCATGAACCTTACCAGTGTAAACTAGGTTGTGGGCCTCTTATAAGAATCTAATCTCTCCCTCCACTCGTCATTGCATTAATGTACGCAGGTATGATTTAATAATAATAATAAAAAAAGAATCTAATCTGCCTCACCCCTACCCCCGTGGAAAAGTTGTCTTCTATGAAATGTCTCTAGGGCCAAAAAGTTTGAAGACCGCCCCTCTGGAGGGCAGAAGGCAAGGTTGCTGCAAAGTATCGTATGAAGCATAAGACAATTTCCACAACAAAGTGTCTGTCTCAAGAAGTCAGCAATGCCAAGGCTGAGAAACCTGCTACTACTGTTTTTATTCATTCACATACTCTATCTATGTATCTATCTATATGTGGTTTTGTTTTTTTTTTTATTGTTGGGATTCATTGAGGGTAAAAGAAACCAGGTTACACTGATTGCATTTGTAGGTAAAGTCCTTCCAATCGTGTCTTGCCTCCCAAAAGGTGTGGCACACACCAAGACCCTACCCTCTCCTTCCTTCCTTCTCTCTGCTCTTCCTCCACCCCCCACCCTCCTTCTTTCTCTTTCTGCTCTTCCCTTCCCCCACCCTCACAGACTCATTAATTGTCATTAATTATTTTTTTGAGACAGAGTCTCAAGCTGGGTAGAGCACTGTGATGTCATAGCTCACAGCAACCTCCAACTCAGGCTCAAGCGATCCTCTTGCCTTCGTTTTTCTTTTACCATCATCATCTTTTTTTTTTTAATAGAGACAGGGACTAGGACTTGCTCTTGCTCAGGCTGGTCTCGAACTCATGAGCTGAAGCAATCCACCCACTTTGACCTCCCAGAGTGCTAAGATTACAGGCATGAGCCATAGTGCCTGGTGCTTTATTTTTATTTTATAAAATGGCTTCTTAGTCAACAATCAGCAAGTTGCTCGTTTTGGTCCAAAGTTAGCCCGTCTCCCTCCAGTAGTCATATATAAACTTCCTTGATTCATTCTAGAGGGAATATATCTGCCTAGAGCTTGGGTTCCCTCAGAAGCCAACCCAGAGATGAAAGCTATGCACAAGTCGTGTGTATGAGAAGTGGTTTCTAGAGATACCAGTGGGAAGTACAGAAGCAAGGTAGGGAAAAACAGGGAGCCAGTCAATGGCATTATCAAGATTTACTACTGTGAGCAACCGGCACTAGATTCCTCTGGAGAACCCTGGGAGGTAGGGGACAGTATTGCTCAAAGCCCACCTGAGGCATGAGGAGGCCGGGTAGGTGTCCACCACCTACATTTCACAGTTGGTGGAAGGCTGTTCCCGGGAGCCTTATCTCTCAAGTACTCATAGCTTGCCCTCCATACAGGAAAAGTACAGCCTGCAGGCAGACAAAGACCAAAGGCAGAGGCATGGGGGTTTGGTGTTAAGCCACCTCTGATGTGATAAGGAAAAGTGTCAAGCAGACATGGCAGGCACCCCCAGCAGCTATGCCCTCATAGTAGGGCAGATTTATAACCAAACAGGAGTTCACATGGAGGTTATATAACATAAATTATTTACAGTGCTTTTACTAAACTCTTCCTTTTGTGTGACTCAGGAGTCTTTGATCAGTATTTTTTTTTTTTTTTTTGTAGTTGTCACTGTTGTTTGGCAGGCCAAGGCTGGATTCAAACCCGCCAGCTCTAGCTGCTGAGCTACAGGCACCAAGCCAGATCAGTATTTTTATTATTAACCCTGTGATGCTTTAGAATCATAGAACCATAATGCCTTTTGTTGTGTCTAATCCAACTTCCTCCACAACGTGGGCAAACAGATATTTAACTTCTGTTTCAACAAGTTTGTCCTCCTGCTGTCTAACTACTTGATTAATTAAATTGATGCCAAATAAGAAATAGTCTGTTTTCCTTTGTGTGTTCACTTTTCATTATGGATTAATGAATGTCAGACTGTCCTTGACATCTAGATCTATTACTGTTAGAAATACCTTGACATTATTACTTGATTTATTCTTGGAGAAAGATATTAAACTCGAAGGAATTGGCAAAATTCTAATCAGAAAATGGTGAGTGTTGGAAGCTCTCCATATTTTGTGTACACTTATAGTTTAAATATTAATGAAAGCTTTCCATTAAATACTCATTCCAGATAGGTGTGTGATACTAATTTATAAGGAAACACAAAATTAGTTTTATAGAAACTTCTAAAACTATTATAAATCAATCCTCAATGCAATATTCATCTCTGTCTACCCATTATATTAAAGTGTGCTAAAATGTGTAAATTTAACCTCGATACATAGGGGCTGAAAGCTCTTTTACATGATTTATGGGAACACTGAGGGATTTATCTCTCCTCCCCAGTCATTTCCTTACTATCGTCTCGAGATTTATGTCATCCAATCAGGTAAAGACCACTTCCAGCCCTATTTAAATAACTGCGGATAGATCATAACTTTTCTAGAAAGGAATAGCAGATACTCTAGTGATAGTCTTAGATTTGACAAATCTTGAACAGAAAAAGTTTGGCTGCTGAGATTTTCGACACCATCAGTCCACCCTTCATGTTCTTACAGGTCTGTTTTTAAGTCCAGAAACACAAAAAGGAACTGTCTCCATCAACTTTCTCAAAAACTCAAAAACTTTCTCATCTCAAATTTAATTAATCAAGTAGTTAGACAGCAGGAGGACAAACTTGTTGAAACAGAAGTTAAATATCTGTTTGCCCACGTTGTGGAGGAAGTTGGATTAGACACAACAAAAAATAAATAGACCAAAACAGTCTATTTATTTTCGCTATAATCTCAGGACAGAGTACCAGAACCGGGGATTTTATGACAGACACAGCAATTTGTAGCCAGCCCATTAACACTGTTGCTCTTAAGTTCCTTTTATTCTTTCAAGTCTGATTCAAAGCATTCTAACTTTTGTGCACAGTTACATTTATTGCACATTTAATTTCATGCGATTACTTATAGCTCTCTTTACAGAGAGTTAATAAATGGCAAGAGCATGAGATGAAGAATTGTACACACGTAAATGTCATGTCATAAATATTTTATGGAAGGTTGATGTAAAAGGAAAAGTTGGGTACTATTCAAAACATAGAAATGTTATTTAAAACACTTAGATTATGCCAATTGAACAAGTTCTAAAATAGTTTATGCCAGAAAGAAGAGATTCTAACACTAGGAAAGATGCCAGTTTTAATGGTGATTTACTAAAAGATATTTCTGATGAACTAATTTATATATTTAACTGTTGAATCCGGGTTGAGTCTGCCCCAGTTCCAATTGTGATGTATGGATTCCGACTGGTGTCTTTGACAAAGTGCTACAGCAATCAACCTGGTTTTTATTTAGCTTTTGAAAGGACAATCAGCCAAATTCTAATCTCAGATGTGTGAAGTTATCACATATTTCAGAAACTATGCGGCTTTGCAGTAGCAAAAATGGATCTGAGACATTTATGGTAAAGCACAGTACATGAAAGCCACATGGGGGTGGATGGATTCATATTCAAGGGGTAAACTTGGGGCTTTGCTTAAGTTGAAGCAAAAGAATGCATAACTTTGATATTTCTCTTTGGGTTCCAGCCCATTCAGGGGAGTTGTAACTTGCCGGTGGGCAGAGCAGAAAGGCTAAGCGTGCTGTGTGGGAAGAGATCAGAGTTGCAACCCTGGAAGTCGTATGACCTGTGAGCTCCTCAGTGCACAGAACAATTTTGTTCTCCTTTGGTGATCCCCGATTTCTACTAGTCAGTGGTCATCTGCATTTCTATAATCTGCAGTCACCCTTCCTTTTACAATGGGTCATACACTGTTAAATATGATCTCCATTTTTCAATATAGGCTTGCTTGGTTTAAATCCTCCTTCTCACCTTCCCCACTCACACAGTCAGGATGGGTTGTGGAGATGTCTTCATCTCAAAAATGCCTTTACTTATGATTGGTTTTGGTCGATCTTTGTGTCTTCCATATTGCACTGAGATACCGTGCTGTGGGTGTATAGAATTACTTAATTGCTTTAAAAAAATTATTTCCCCTTTTCTTCACCCAAAGAACCTCAAAGCCTGCATGTGTTAGGTTAGAAGTTCTAGCAGGCTCTTTTGGGATACTTTATTCTACTTTAATCACTTCTTCAGAAAATGGGAAAGGACAGATAGCTATAACAAGATTTGAAAAAGGCAAAGAATTTCCTTTCTTTTTTTTTTTTTTTTTTGAGACAGGGTCTTGCTTTGTTACCCCTGCTAAAGTGCAGTGATGTCATCATCACTGCAACCTCAAACTCTTACGACCTCTTGCCTCAGCCTCCCAAGGATCTGAGCATCTGGCACTACAAGTGTGAGCCACCACCCCTGAATACCTTTTTCTATTTTTAGTAGAGATGAGCTTTCGCTTTTGCTCAAGCTGGTCTTGAATTCCTGAGCTCAAATGATCCTCCCAGTTCAGCCTCCCAAAGCGCTAGGATTGATGATAAGCGTGAGTCACCAGGCCTGGGCAAAGAACTTTCATTATTTCTGTAGCTAAGCCAAACTTCTAAATTTCTCACCATCTGTGCAAGGCAATCCAAAACATTGCATCCTGAGACTTCTCCTTTGAGTCTAGGAATACAACTTAATTGTACTATTAAGGAAAATATTTACTGCAGGAATTCATACTTCAAACATTTTAGTTTTACATTTTGTAACCTGATCATTTATTCTATATACCACATTGCCATTGTAGTATACATTATAATATTCAGCTGACTGCATTTTTGACATGTTCTCATGAAATATCCACCTGTCAATTTTTTAGTTTTCCTTACTGGAGTTCTGGCTCTTAAACATTATTATTTAATATGGCTAATAACACTTTCTTGGATGTAGGCTACATTCTGAGAGATACTTACCTATTTTAAAGGAGGTAGCTTTATTTTAAAACATACAATTCAATGAAATCAACATTTCACATTTCAAAATATATATATTTACTCTTTTTGAACTTGGAAGAATTGCAATCCTGGAATGCATTTATTTCCATTATTAATAATAACTGTCTCTAAAGATTAAGTTCTATAGGCAAACCATATGCCAATTCTTACCACATTTAAATTATCTGGCTATTTAAAGTGGATAATTTGAAGTAACATGTACTCTAATATATTTTCTTTCTTCACTCTTAGTTACCATTTGGATGCCTTATCTTCAAGAGAGTCTTGACCATAAATATTTGGTGTGTTTTATCATAACCAGTCCCTTCACTTTTCAATAATGTTCTGGTTGGATGATGTACGAAAGACTCCTTTTGCAAATCACAGTAGAGGATATGAGTGGCAGGGATCAGCACTACATTTTGAGTGATTATAAAGATGGTTGGGACCCTTTGGTTTGTGTTCTGACTCTCCCATTGCCTTAGTATATGATAGGGGGGAAGTTGTATACTTACTCCATCATTTTGGAAAAGGGTCTTCCATCTTTTAGGAATATTTAGAGTTATAATGTCATGATTTCTACATTCCCATGCATAATATTGCCTATAAACATTAAACCTTGGAAAGATCCTAATATGCTATTTCCTATTCATGGAGTTCTGCGTGGGAGAGGCACCCACGTTAATTGACAAGACCAGGTAGCCAAGGCTGGGTGCTTTTGTGCTGGTCAGACTGAACACATTCAGGGAGCTGTTGTTATTATTGTTGTTTTTATTGTTAGTGTTTTAGAAGGTTTGATAACACAGCTACACAGCTACAGCAGACCTTTTCAACTATTTGCATCCCTGTCTTTTGACATCATTGAAACCATCTCTGAATTAGAAACACAGTTACCTAAGAGTTTATATCAGACAAATCCAATATGGGCAAAGTTAAGCATCAGCAATATCTGTTGGATGATTTAGTAACTGAGATAAAGATGCAACAGAATATATAAAAATTTCATGTTGGCTTGGAGCCTGTAGTTCAGTGATTAGCGCACCGGCCACATACTCCAGGGCTGGTGGGTTCGAACCTGGCCTGGGTCTGATAAGCAACAATGACAACTGTAACCAAACAAATAGCCAGGCATTGTGGTGGGCACCTGTAGTCCCACCTGCTTGGGAAGCTGAGGCAAGAGAATCGCTTGAGTCCAACAGTTTGAGGTTGCTGTGCACTGTGACACCACAGCACTCTATGGAGGGTGACATAGTGAGACTCTGTCTCAAAAAAAAATTTCATCCAAATATTGTTTTTCTGATGAAGTTACATATTTAGTATCTTGTTGTCATTGAAGAATCCTAGTTTTTTAAATCTAACTCTGAATTTTACCAGCTTTCTTTTAATTTTTATTTAGTACAGCATTTGACTAAGCTATGACAATCCACTCAATGCTTAGAATTTTATAAACACTTGTGAGTCCCTGCTGTTTGCCTAATACCCTGGCAAGTACTAAATGCCTTACTCATGAGAACAGTGGTAAGACATCATTCCTTACCTCAAAACTTCATGATTTATTCAAACACTCACAATCTATGATATGAGAAGAGCCATAATAATGATAAAAAGTAAATGAAATAGAGAATAATAAACATAGGTACTAATGGCACAGTCCTGGAGCCCAAAGAAGGATTAATGGTCAAAATCCTTTGTGATCCATTTTTTTCCCCCAACAAATAGTTCTTAAATACTTAATAGGCTCCGTGCCCTATTCTAAATACAGAGGACACATCAGTGAACACAAGAAGCAAAATCCCTGTTCTGCTCTGGTGAGGCTGATACATCGGAGGGAAGACAAAATAAATCGTAACTATTGTAAATAAGTTAATTATGTAGCATACAACCCTCACTTAATCATTTTTCTTCCTTAGAAGCCAATAAACTGAAGTCCCAGTAAGGGAAAATATTTGGTAATTTTTTTTAATGATTTAACTCAAATTCTTCTTGTTACATGTTCAAGCTCATTAAAAAAATATGAAATAAATTTGAGGTTGGCATCCCCAAATTTCTTTATTTTTGATGTTAAGAAATACATGTTTTCCTCTCCTGCACCTCTGGTTAGCCCACCTCTTGCAAGCTAGCACTCCAATCTGTCTCCAGCCTGGTTCTTTCGTGCAGTGCCAGGAGAAGTAGCCTCCCTGCGGCGACAGCTCTGTTTCCACAGGTCTATTTCTGCATTCTCTGCATGGTTCTCCCGATGGTGTATGGCTCTCCCTACGCTGGTGAGACACCCACTGCCTTCACTGCAGCTACGGGCCTCATCCTCTGAAAGGTGAAGTTGGTGCCACCAGAGTCCCAGGGAGGCTTGTCACTGACTGAGCTGAGTCAGCGCCCTGAGCATCAGACCAGGAGCCTGAGGCTCCCAGGGTAACAAGAAGCTTTGCATCTTAGAGTCCAAAGCAGTCCTCACCTGGGCTGGATCATTTCATTTTGAGTCATGAATTAAAAAACAATTTCAAGGGAAAGATCTCTGCTATTCCACCAGCACACAGGCGTCAAAGGCCAAGCAGCAAAGAGAACTGGTCGCCTTCGCCTCGGGGAGTTCCACTATTTCGGGCTGAAGGGCGGCAGCGCCAGTCAGGCCACTCTGTGCCAGGACCGCGTAAGGCACCTGCTGAGCAAAGGGGACGACCATGGGCTGCGGCTGGAAGAAGAGGTTGATTTTATCCTGGAGTTCCTCCTGGAAATAAGGAAAAAGAATCTTTGAATCCATGATTCAGCTATGATGGACGTCCATGATGAATTCATCTTCTCTCTTCTGGACAACCAGACTGAGTACAAAGTCTTCCACTTACTGTGGCTAAGAAATTATCTCAAGTCGTGTGAAATGAGTGACCTGCTCTTAGAGGTGTTTAACCGGCCCTCTCACTTCGTAGATGAATACACAGAACAAAGTGAAATCCTTATTTGGGGTTTTCAATGTTTTTTTTTGTTGTTGTTGTTACCTTTTCCCTCAAGTTGCCTGGATAGCTGTAGCCCTGCACGTTGGCTTTCAGAGAGCAGGGATTTTCCACATAAGTGCGTTGATAATACCCCACGTTCCTTCCTGGTGATGAAGGGGCGTTGAGTTTGAAAGTCTTAGCAGGGTAACTCCAAGGTTTATTTTTGTTTTGTTTTAATAAGATAAATTAGTTTTACTTCATGCCTAAATTCAGTGAGTCACTTAATACCTGTCCAGCTTCCATCTTTCTTCTTGGGCAGAGGTCGATTTTTTAAGTCTTTCAAGGGACATCAATTGTTAAATTTCAGTTTGAGTCAAAAAATACTTTGTGTGTGAGCCCCAAGTAATCTGTTGCTAAAGAAGGAAGCTGAAATACTATACTTACGTAAATGTGTTAACAATAAATGGCATTTGATTAAATATACATTTTTCTGATGTCCCTAAAGGAATAAAGGCAACATGCTACAGAGGCTGCCCTGATTTTTTCCCCAGCTCTAATTCCTTTTCAGTACTGGCCACGCCCTGAGAATGGGAGAATCACAGGTCCCACCCTGGAAATGTTCTGCCAAAGTAAACTGTTGAAAACACACACCATTAAGGACAAGTGGAGGGAGAGTCATTGGTGAGACCACACCTACGGCGCATCTTACATGGGTACAGGTCAAATTTACTAGGTGTAGAATATACATGTCTTAACACAATAACTAAGAAAATGCCATAAGGGCTATGTTGATCAGTTTGATGAAAGCATTTCAGATTGTGTGTAAAACCAGCACATTGTACCCCACACAGCTATGATTTAATAAAAAGAAAGAAAGAAATAAAAAAATAAAAATAGAATATCCTTAGGCATTTTTCTCTATATTCCAGAAATTAACTACATGTTTCAATGCATTTATCTCTTAGAAAATAGATCGACTTTGTTAGTGTTTACTTTCTCACCCCGGTTGGCAGGTCCATAATGTCAATTTCATTACCATTCTGTAGACTAAACACGCATATTACAACTGTGGATTGCAAATGTATTACACTTTGCAACTTTAGACATATACTCATAATGAACAATGAACCTGTATTTGCTGATGTTCCTCATGTTTAACCCTCTCAATTTTCTGCTAAAAACAAATCACATATAAAAAAAGTTACCAATGGTAAAAATCAAGCATAGGAAATGAGGAAACTATGTATATTTTAAACATGGAAGTTTTACCTTGTCATGTGTAAAAAATTCCTTCAAAAAATAAAAAATTATAAGGAAAAGAAAGAAATACATGTTTCCCACCAATACATTTGGTGGCCCTGCGAACAGACTGTTTTATGAGTTTATAGGATATAACAATTGCCTAGAGGACAGCAGGTACGATGAGAGTTAGCAATGGCTGTCCAAGCCCAGAGAGGGATTTCATTCATCATGGCACCATGAGCAGCCATTGCCCTTCAGTTCACACGTCACTTAACCCACTAAAGAAAGAATCTGTGTCCTGCCATGGTCTGAGGCCTTCCGCGAAGTCCTCGTGTAACATCAAGAAAATACCAAGTCAGAACTTGCAGAAAGTATGTCCACAGCTTAGGGCAAAGGAGAAAAAACAGTCTGGAGCCATCAAAGGAGCAATATTTTGAGAAATACTGTATCCTCAGTGCTGTTGATGGCACAGGAGAGAATATTGTGTGGGAAAAAAAACCACGGATGCAGATGATTCCGAGTAGAAAAGACATTCAGGGGCTCATACTCTGAGTGTGAAGACGCTTTGAGAACACTCTACCCAATTTATTTGGCTTATATTTCCCTTTTTATGTCTATACCACAGTGACATGTTAAAAATGTCGGCTACATTTTAAAAGAACTCTGCAGTGTTTTAAAATAAAAATCCTAGGTGCAGTAGTAAAAAATGTTACCATCAGTCAAATCAGAAACTTCTCCTCATTTTCAGCACAGCATAAATTATTGGTTTGTTTTATAATCATTAATTATGGGTATCATAGTTTTAGTGAAATACAATAATTTTACAAGCATTAGCTTTTCATTTTTATTCTCAGAATTAATTCTTTTCCAACAGAGGCAAAATTTTTCTTACGTTTGAAAACCACTATACTGAAAATATCACACCTTTGGAGTTTTACGCATGAACATTTACTGATCAGCAGGAAAAAAAAAAGCTAGACCATCTGCTGCAATTAAAAAAGGAAAGTTTTGTTCCAATTACTGCACAATACCTGTAAGATATCAGCAGGAAAATCAAAAGCCAATGCCATAGCTTGTTTTGGCATTTCAAATACCTTAAGTCAGGTTTGTGAAACTGGCATATCTATTTTGTAATGCCTTCCAGCGTGACTTAGGGTTTTGATTTTCATCTCCACTATCCTGAAAGCTTATTCAAGTTGGTTCACAACAATGATGTCGTTTTCTCTGTTCATTCAGTTCTGTTGGCCTTGCTGTTGCCATGTTGTGCATCCCTGGCAGGTAGGCTTTCCAACCACTGTGATTATAACGATTGAAGTACAATTGATTGCCTGACAGTGTGACTGGAGAGACATAGCAAGATAGTAAAGAAGGAACACCTGCCTTGGTTCCTTTGGGCGCCTATCACAATTCCAGTTCCTATTCCACCTTCTGATTGCTGGTCTTTATCACTCCCTCTGATTCCTCCCTCATGCTAAACCACGCACATGGCATGTAAAATCTCAGCAAATTTCTTTTTATTTTTGAGACAGAGTTTCACTGTTGCAGGAGGTAGAGTGCCATGGCGTTACAGCTCACAGCAACCCCAAACTCGTTGGACTTGAGCAATCCTCTTGCCTTAGCCTCCCAAGTAGTTGGAACGACAGGCACCCACCACAATGTCCAGCAAGTTTTTCTATTTTTAGTGGAGACGGGATCTCTGTCACCACTGCTCAGGCTGGTGTCCAACTCCTGAGCTCAGGTGATCCACTTGCCTTGGCCTCCAAAGAGTGCTAGGATTACAGGCATGAGCCACCATGCCTGGCCTAGCAATTTTCTTAAGAACAAAAAATTAAGGAACAAAGAAAAATATTCCTGTACATTTTTGGTGCCATAAGGAAGGAAAGAATCCTTCCTGATGATCTCAAATTATTCCCGGTGGCTACTATCCGTCTAGTGTTTTGATCAATTTCCATGAGCAAGAAAGTGTGGCTATTGATGGGTAAATCATTTAAAAATCAGAGAAAGTCTGGACTTTCAGTTATCATTATCATTATTATTATTATTCTTTGAGGCAGAGTCTTACTTTGTCACCCTTGGTAGAGTGCCATAGCATCACAGCTCACAGCAACCTCAAACTCTTGGGCTTAAGCAATTATCTTGCTTCAGCCTCCTGAGTAGCTGGGACTATAGGCGCCCAGCTATTTTTTTAGAGATAGGGTCTTGCTCTGGCTCAGGCTGGTCTCGAACTCCTGAGCTAATGTGATCCACCTGCTTTGGCCCCCTAGTCAATTATTATTTTTGATTTAAGAATGTAATATTTTTCTGCTTTTATCCTAAAATGTCATTTAAAATATATATAAGGGACTATTACCTATACACTTTGCTATCTGGGTTAAATATCAGTAAGAAAAACATAACTCTTCTACATACTATGTGGTCAAAAATGCCAGTAACATTTCTCCAAAAATAAGAACTTTCTCTTCAGTCACATAATTTTTTTTTTTTTTTGTAGTGGAGGAAATGGTGAAATTATAGAAAGTCTAAGTGACACACTATGAGATCCGGATCTCAGCAGGAGAATTCCACTCTGCTGTATTAGTTATGTGGCGAGCCAGTGAAGTTTGCCAGAAATTGGAAACCAATGAGACTTTATGGAGCTGAGAATTTTCTCCTAATTGGCATACATTAAAACCTCATCCATGTGGATGAAAGTGTTTTCTACAAATGTATTATTTTCTTTTCCATGTTGAGAAAGAGACCACACTGTGCATTGTTTGGCCAGATCCCCCGAAACAGGGTCATCTTTGTAAACATCAGTTTCTCAATGGCCATTAAAAGATAGGCCCCAGCAATGTGTTTTGGAAACTTTCAAGGGCCAGTTATCATATGAACACTCTTCTTATGACTTTTTTTTTTTTTTAACTTGAGGCTACTTCTTTCACTTTATCCAATTCATTTTTCTTAGTCTCTTCACATCTCCAATGGAGAAGACTACCAACTAGCTTCTTTTCATCTGTTGTGTGTCTTTCCAATTGTATTCTTATTTCCCCTTTCCATTTCCTTTTCTTGATATCTTGTCACAATTATTCAGACTCCTTGACCTTTCCACAGTCCACATTTGGATGACAGCCATCATCAGACAATGAGAGTAAGTCCTTGCTTGGATTGACATCTGTTCCTCAGTTCTTGGCCAGCTTCATTGGTAGAGTTTTCTATTCCTTCTCCTGTTAGAACATCAGCCATGCCTGTTATCCAAGTGCTGAACACACACAGTGTTCCTGTTATAAAAATGAGAGCCTTCGGATATCAATTTGTTTAGCTTACCAAATGGCAAATTCTCTATGTCAATTTTATATAACTTGGCATGTGGATATATGATAATATTTATGAAGGAGTGTATGTTGATGCCAGAATGTTTCTGGTGTTCTAATGTCTGTGACTCATGCCAACAATATGGTTGATGAAAAAATGTAAGATACCAAATCTGACAATTATCCTCAAAGAAATTATTTGATAATTATATAATTATAATTTACCTAATTTCATGAAAGAACAAGTTAGAATTGAAGGCTTCTGAAAATTTGAAATTTTCTTTTATATAATTGATATCGGTCTGTCATATCTCAATCTCCTTGAAAAAAGTTACCAAATTGATTGCAATACCTCTAGCTTAGAGTTTTTACCATTAGTCTCTACTATAACAAGGATCAGAGTTTTATAATAAAGTGTACTCTAGCCAGATAATGTAACTGTATCTTTTGTTTTCTTCATTGTGCAATTCCAGTGTATGTGTCTATTCCTAATTACGCAGATATATTTCCTAGTCAAAATACACATTCTCTGAAATATCTTCCCAATTTCTACATGTGAAAACATACAAAAGAATTTTGTGATCTAAGCATATGTTTTTCTTCCTCAAGATAAACTTGCAAACGGCTTTCGTAAGGGGGAGAGAAAAAAATAGGTTCTCTCTACCCATCTCATGGTCAGGGCCCTGTGATTTAGACTAAACAAAAGTAGACTAACAAAACTGACCAAGAGGATTACTCACCTGTGAGTTGTACAAGCCTCTGTGCACAGAGAACACTTAGAACTGGTGATTAGAACTTGGGGCTCAAATTAAGTTGTATCTTTTGCTTGAGAGCTATAGATTAGTTTCATAAAAGGGAGGGGGTGGGGAAGGGGAGGGGAGAAGGGTGGATGGGTGGTGGGAGGATGACCGGAAAGATCACCTATATATCTGTCTAACAAGGGTACAAGTGAACTTTTCTAGAACTAGAATATAAATGTGTTGATACAATGATTAACCAAATGACATGAAATTTATGTTAACCAGCTTGATGAAAGTGTTTCAAATTGTAT